>APFE030575155.1:49323-69186 GCA_000404065.3 Pinus taeda
ACTTAAGGTGTACATACACTTATAGTTGGGAAACTTGAATAGAAAACGAATATCACCTATCTCATTCATTTTTCTTTGATACATTATCTTTGTGATATTTCCCCTTGAAATCAATAATATATTCACAATTTAATATAATAATCAATTTTTTTACACAATGTATCTTTTCTCTATTGTGTCAAGATGATGCAGAAGCATGACTGCACATTTTTCTCCAAAAACTAATTTTCTAAATATCTTACAGTTGTTTGTGCTTATGTGTCCCCATAGGGATAACTATACTAGTTTATTTTATTTTCCATTCGTAGATGTGTCCCTATGTAGGACAAATATTCAGTTTGTTAGTATTCAACTTCTAGAAGGAATCATTGTCAATTTTAGAAGGTTGTTGTTGGTAGTGCACCTATGTTCCATTCCAGGATTTTGTTTTTTTTGTTTTTTATATATTGTATATATATGCATTTTGATGCTCTCACATGCATGAAGGTTGGAAGAAAAGGAATGAACTAGTTTCACTGTGCCTTGAATAATTTTCCTTATGGATTATTGTTGTCCAATTCTTGGTTAAGGTAATTCTTGTGTTTTATTTCCTTGAATTGGTGAGCTCTACACCAAGTTAGTTTCAACGAAGTGAGTCAATGAAGGTAGTCGAATTCATCATCTATCAAGAATCATGATAATTCCTTACACATAAATGAACTAGATCTATTTTACAAATGCCAAGGAGGATCCTACTCGATTGGACTCCCTGATGAGAAATGTTTGTTAAAGAATATTCAAGATACTTCATCAATATAAAGAAACCTACACAACAAAAAAAATACTTCTAATTTGAAATCTCCAATATCTAGGGGAAAGAATGAAATAATGGTCTCCTATTTGGAAGTTGGCCACTTTCAATTCTCTACATTCCATAAATCCTCCAACAAAGACCAACCCCCGATGTTGCACCATTGTTCCTACCAGATAGTCAACAATCATGGTCTTCATGCATAAACTTACTGAATAATATTGCGAGTTGACCACCCCCCCGACCTTAAGTTGGATCTGACCAACCTATGTAGTGTTTGATACAATAAAAAAAACCACCTTCTAGAGAATAAAGCAAGGGATCTGTCATATCTTGGTATGGTCTGAATCCCAACTTATCTTGAGAATTGTGAAGGCTTTTAGATTGGTGTGTGGACCATTCAAATTAATATTTTTTTTTTTATTCTTAAGAGAATAGAGTGGCTTTGAATAATAATTCCTAGTGGATTTGGAGAAATAAATACATGAAGAGATATATTATTATCTTGCATTCTGAGTTTCTGAAAGAGGAAGAGATTGACCATGAACCACTTCATTATTTATGTTATGAGAGAATAATTTTGAGCTCTGAAATTCCTATAACAAGTGAATTTGAAGAAGTTGTTAAGAGTGTGCTGCTAATATGCTTCCCAGAAGAGGAATCCAAGAAGGGCATGGAAGGGATATTGACTAGAGATTGGAATTGAGGCACATCCAGGCAAGAATCGATGCCATGGAAACTACCTAGAGATGAGAGCCTGATGCAGGAAGCATCAGTGAGAGTGAAGACATTAGTTCTGAGGAAGAGGTGGAAAGAAATCAGGGAAGAGAGAATCCAAATGAACAACTGATTAAATTTATTACCAAGTTCGGATCCATGCCAAACATGGAAGTTTCATTATATGATTGAAATCTTCACATGGAAGAGCTTATTAATTAGATCTACACTCCAGATAAGTAGTTTTAATATGAGGATGTCGAGAAGGACCAAAAGGTCAACTATGTTGTGATGAAGTTAAGAGAACATACAACACTATGGTGGGATAAGTTGCTGGATGATCAAAGAAAAATGGGAAAAGTGAGGATTAAAAGTTGGGATAGGATGGGGGTTAAATTCAAGAGAAAATTTATGCCCAAGGATTTCCAATTGAATTTTTTCAGTAACCTACAAAATATGAGACATAAGTCTATGACAATGAAATAATGTACATAGGAGTTATATATGCTAAATATAAGAGCAGGTCACATCGAAGAAGATGTTGAGAATGTGTCTAGGTATATAAATGGTGAGGTCTGAAATTAAAGATGAAATTAGCATCTTACCCTTGAATATTATAGAGGATTCCTATCAATCAGCACTGATGGTAGTAGAAAATTTAGATAGGAAGTAGAGCTAACGTAGTAGAGGAAGGAGTCTAGCTAGAGGGAAAGGATATCCAAACAAGGGTAGAACCTAGACTTGAAGAGAGGAAGTATGGATTTCAAGAAGAAACTCTCCAAGAAGAAGACGTTCAAGGGAAAACAATTTTTTCCCAAGAGGTAGAGGTGGAGAGAGGGAAGTTAGATGCTACATATCTCGAAAGATAGGGAATCTGTCACGGAACTATCAGGAAAATAAATAAACAATTCGAAGAGGAGCACATGTTGCAGAAGCTTGGGACGAGGTAGAAATAATACATGTAAAATAAGAAACCCTTGAATTAGGTGAGTCTATAATGCTTAAGAGGATTGTAATTAAAGGAGGAAGAGAGAAGGAATAACCAACAAAAAAAATAAATTTGTTTAGAATAGTTTCCATCTCCAAAGTAAATTTCTGCAAAGTAATTATTGATAGTGGCAAGACTCACAACTTGGTTTCTGTGGAAATGGTGGAGAAATTTGTGTTACAAAGGATGACACACTGCACTCCTTATTGGGTAACATGGCAACAAAATGGACATGATATTTTAGTCAAAGAAAAAAGAAAGGTAGTGTTCCAAATCGACAAATACAAGGATGAGGTGTTGTGAAACATCATACTAATGGAGGGTTTCCATGTATTATTAGGGAGGTGTTGTGGTAAAAACACAACCCCCCCATTATTCAATTAATTCTCATTATGGGGACATTTTTATTTATATTATAAGTGGCATGGAGAGCTGATAAAGATTTATATAAGAACGCAACAAATTACAGAGATAACCATAAAGATAGATATGCAGTGGAAATAATACTTCATTTCATTAATGTAAAATACTGAAATATGCTTACAAATAGAAATGGAAATAAACCAGCTAGGGTGATGGTAGCTTATCTCTAAGAAGAGATGTGGCGGTTACATGCCTCTAAGCTACCTTACAATGAGGCTCAAGGGCCTTCTTATTATTGAACATTAAGAGCAAACCCTAAACAACCAAAACCATAACCCGAGGAGATTTAACACCAAGATTTTATGGGCCCCATTGGGGTGAGTTGGACAACCAACTTCCCAAGGTAGTGACTTGATCATATTATCTCCATTTGACGTGCATGATAACCCATTGGAAAGATCTCTCCAAGGAATATAACGAAAAAGACAATTTTAGACAGAAAATCTATAGATTTCCAAAAGAAACGTTGTTTAGGACCTCAAAATGGCTCCGGATATTTAGGACCCAAAAAACTACTAAGAATAGTAAATTGTGCTACAACTAAGGAAATTGAAAAACTAAAAGAAGCAATGGTGTGGGTCCAAGTGGAATTGGCGAGTGGCCACCAATATCCACCTGGACCATTCCTCCCCCCTTAGGAAGCAATGGTCCCCATTGCACTGAGTTCCTCCATGAAATGAGGAAACGTTTGCTAAACTTGGTCCCTAGTGAGCCAGTTGCCTTGGTGAAGGAGTTGGCTTGCTTTGACAATTCAATATAGTTGAACATTCTGTTGGCGAGTGTGCTTGATCTGTGTGTCCATGATACGATCAGTTGCAGCTTGTTCCATGCAATCTAGATTTAACTTTGTGGGTGTGAGTTGTTTTCCAATGTTGGATGTGTCTAGTAATGGTGGAAAGTATAGCCGAAGGCGGTCCACATTGAACACTAGGTGTAGGCCAAGGAATGGGGGAATTCTATGCTCAAATGCATTGTCTCCCACAACCTTGCTAATGTTGTAAGGACCATATCAGAGTGGTCTAAGTTTCCGATATGCTCCAAAAAGGTGTTCCTTTTGCAAATGAAACTAGACTTTGTCGCCCACTTGAAACTTGTGTGGCACCCGATGTTGATCATGTCGTTGCTTGTACTTAGCATTTGATTTCTCCGGAATGTCATGGACCTGCTAGCTAATATGTTGGATGTGCTCAATGAAGCTATTTTCCTTATCTATTTCGAACTGAACATGATCCGAATCTATGTGAGTAGCTGCAAATGACATGGACACATAAATGGGACATAGTGGCTAGAATCCAAAGCCCACATAAAAAGGGCTATGGCCAGTCGAACTGTGGAGAGCCTGGTTGTAGCTATGTTGAACATAGGGAAGGCTCTCATCCCATGTGCGTGGATGCTTTAAGTTGTACATGCGTAGAATGTATACAATCACCCTGTTGACAACCTCTATCTAGCAATCAGTTTGAGGATGGAAGGCTGTGGACTTAGTGAGTTTGGTGTCCGGCATCGACCAGAGACTGGAGAAAAATTTACTGAGGAACTTGCTGTCTCAGTCTGAGATGCTAAACTGTGGGATCCCAAACTGTACCCACACTCATTCGAAGAATATTTTAGCAGTGACTTCTGCTGTGATATTCTTCTTGCAAAACGCCATAATGGCCATCTTGAGAACCTGTCAAGAACAAAAAAACATATTCATTTCCATGCTTAGTGGAAGGAAGGCCTGACATGTAATCCATGGAGATGGATTCGCAAGGTCGACTAGGGGTAGGAAGATGGGTATAGAGTCCTTGCTTCTTGATGGTCGGTTTGGCAATGGCGCAGGAAGTGTGTGATCTGATGTACTTCCTGACATCCTGTCGAAGATTCGACCAATAGAAATACTTTTGCAGTATGGCCACCATTTCTTGACCTCAAAATGCCCAGTCGCCTGACTATAGTGTGCTTCCCATGCTCGCTCTCTTGAAGGAACACAAAGGTGACCCCGGTGGCATAAGAAGGAATCCTGGAGGTGAAATTCTAGAACATGCTAACCCTTAAAGAGTGTCTAGTATGTATGGCTGAATTCTAGGTTGCCTTTGTAGAGAAGTGGCCAATTAGAGGTCTCATGCCCACAAGAGTTGAGCACAGTGGTGAACACCATGATCGGTGGTCAACTGGGGAAATTTTCAACATTATTAGTGTTGCCCTTCTTATACTTGATAATCAAATGGAACTGTTGTAGGTATGTGGACCACTTTTGATGGAGATCATTCTGAAATTTCCCTTGGGTCTGTATGAACTGCAGGGGTCGGTGTTCTGTATGGATGACCATTTCCTTCCCCAAAATGTAATGCTTCCATTGTCAGTAGGCCTGCACAATGGAATACATCTCTTTGTCATAAGTGGGATACTTCCAAACTGTCTTTGAAAGTGTCACACTTAGTTATACGAAGAGCTTCGGCGTAAATCACATGACAGAGACCTTTGTCGACGCGTTTCGAACCAACCAGTGTGGTTCATCGTCAGGACAAGTTGAAGATCAGATCCAGCTTAGCACGTTGAAATAGTGTATGCAGAGACTCCAACGGCTATATTTCCAACGGCTAATTTTGACTTAATGACCCAAGTCAGACAATATAGCCGTTGGCAATATAGCCGTTGGAGTCTCTGCATACACTATTTCAACGTGCTAAGCTGGATCTGATCTTCAACTTGTCTTGACGATGAACCACACTGGTTGGTTCGAAACGCGTCGACAAAGGTCTCTGTCATGTGATTTACACCGAAGCTCTTCGTATAACTATGATGAATCACAGAAGTCTCAATTCTACAAGTGTCACACTGTTATATGCCACTGTATGCTTGTGTTGAGTAAGGACTACCCCAATAGCATAGTCAGAGGCATCTGTCAACCTCAAATGGTTGTTGCAAGTCTAGTAATGCAAGCACTGGTGCTGAGCAGAGGTGATATTTCAAATTTTTGAATGCCTCATGTTGAGATTCAGACCAAAAGAAATTTTCTTTCACTCCCCCCTTGGTGACTTGACTCGAGGGCCAAGTGATATGAGAAATTCCTAACACAAACATGCGGTAGAAGTTGGAAAGACCTAGAAAGCTACGAAGCTCTATCAAAGTGGTTGGAGATGGCCAATCCCAAATGACTTGGATCTTGGTTGGATCAATATGCACCCTGTGTTCATCAATAATGTATCCTAGATACTGAACCTGGGTCATGCCAAAAGTGCATTTCTCCAAATTGGCACATAACTTGTGTTGCCGTAGTGTCTGGAGAACCTATCGGATGTGGTGGTGGTGCTCTTCCCAACTCCATATGAATATTAGGATGTCATCCAAGTATACCACTACAAATGAGTTGGTGAATGGCTGTAAGATGTCATCCATTAGCCTCATGAAGATTGCAGGAGAATTCGCCAATCCGAAAGGCATAACCAACCATTCAAAAAGGTGCTCCTTGGCTTTGAAAGTAGTCTTCCACACATCAGAGGGTTCAATTGGTACCTGGTGATATCCTGAATTCAAATTGATCTTGCTAAAATATTTTACCCCTTTTTGTTGGTCCAGGAGGTCATCAATCCATGGGATCGAGTACCTATTACGAACAATCATCTTGTTCAGTGCCTCATAGTTAATACAGAGTCTTCAAGTCCCATCCTTCTTCTGTACCAATAGGATCGGGCTCCCACAGGGCAATGAACTCGACGGATGTGACCTTTTTTTAACATCTCTTTAATCTTTCTCTTGATTTCATCGTTCTCCAAAATGGAGTGTCGATAGATTGGTCCATTGGGCAGTGGTGCACCTGGGGTCAGATCGATGGAGTGCTTGACTTGAAAATGTAGAGGAACCCTTGTGAGGGAGGTGAAGATGTCCTTGTACTCCTCCACAACCTTGTCCATCTGTATTTTTCATGTGGAGGGGCCATGTCTAGAGGTCATCGCCACTGTCTTCTTCTTTCCTTGAGGGCATGTCATCAGGAAAACAAATTTCTCGGTTTTGGAAATGAGCATACTGCATTGTTTTGTAGTAAGCGAAGAGATGACGGTAGGCAGTGCTACTTCTGATATCCTGTACAAGTTATTTCCCAAAGTAATAATGTTAGGTCCCTATAATATTAGTGATCCACCCATTACTATTGTCATTGTATCCCTTATTGTTATTATTGTGCCCCTATTGTCCCCATATTATTATTATTGTGCCCCATAGAATCCCTTTATTCTTATTTTTGTGCCTTTATATTATTATTGTTAGGTCGGCTCGGTGACCCCGTAGACTCCTATATATAGAAAGGAGGTTTTTTCATTTGAATCATCTAAGAATTGTTCATTTGTGTAATGTAAAAGAGGTTTCCCCCTTGAAGAGGCTTATTTCTAAGGCGTTGATCTATCTTTTCTATCTTTTTGTGACATGGCTTCATAACATTTGGTATCAGAGCTTTGGATTCTAGGGTTTCACTGCTCCAAATAGGTCATCGTGCCATTTTCTCTATAACTTTTTTCTAAGAAATTTCAAAAGCTAAAACAAAACCCCATTTAGGCTGAAATGGTTCTGAACTTTGAGTCCAAATTTCATAGTTTTTCTCGCTATATTTGCAAAGATATGATCTGAGGGAGTTGGGATTTTTGCAGACTCCCGAATTACATTCCAAACAGGTGACATGGGGAAAATCTTCATAAATATTTTTTTGATCATCAAATTTAAATCTCATTAGACGTTTTAGAAATAAGATGGCCTCTAGTTTTTTGTGTATTAGTTTCAGGTACTCAGGTCGAAACAGTGACATGTGGCACATCATACAGGTTCGTTCTAATGAACTAGAATATAATCAAGTCACCGTGGGAGATTTGGCATAACTCTTCCTGGGAGAATCCAATTTTTATGAGACTAGTGGCATTCGAATGAGAACATAGAGGGCTACTATAGGTCATGATTTCAGAACTAGGATATCTAGAATTACAGAGGTACATCCGATTCAATATCGAGCTCCTACAAGTGAAAAAAGGTGTGTATTTTTTAAATTTTTGCATAAGCTTGGTTTGAAAAATTAGTTTGAAGGAATTCAACGGGTATAGTGAAGCATTATTATTTGTAATTGATGCCCTGAAGAAAGAAAATGGAGAAACCTAGTAAGCAACCTGAAAGCTCTAGCATGACTCATGAAGAAGAGGAAGAAATGCAACATGATATATCAATATTACGAAACCAAGTGCAACAAATTTCACTTGCAAAAAAGGTGATAGAAAATAAGATGGATGGTTTAAAGAAAGACATAGAAGCTAAGATGGATGTTTTAAAGAAAAGGCGTAGAAGCTAAGATGAATGACTTGGAAGCTAAGATGGACGGCATGGAAACTAAGATGGACAGCATGCAAGCTAAGATGGATGGCATGGACGCTAAGATGGAAGCTAATATGAATGTAATGGATGCTAAGATGGAAGCTAAGATGAATGGAATGGATGCTAAGATGAATGGGATGGACGATAAGATGGAAGAATTGAAGATAAATTTGAATAAGTTGCTACAAGAAATGGTCACCAATGGTGAAAGGGTAGTAAAGGAAACTCATGATGAGAACAAAATAAATGTTAATCATGGTTTCATAGACTCTAATGTTGGATTGAAGACCCACCATGTTCCAAATATCGATATGAGAAAGTTTGATGACAAGGATCCCGGAACATGGATACTACAAATGGAGCAATTTTTCGATATCCATAATGTGCAAAACACACAAAAGGTATGTATTGCAACTTTATATTTGGAGCCAAATTAGTTTGTATGGTATCAATGGCTTTGCTCTCATAAATAAATTTTCACTTTGGAATTTTTTACAGTAGAAATGATAGCACATTATGAGGATACAAAAAGCAACACCTTTTTTAGCCAATTGATAAATCTCAAACAAAAGGGTTCAATGATGAAGCACATTGAGGACTTCCAAAAATTGAACATAAGGGTAAAAGATATTCCAGAGGAGCATAGGATTGATGTGTTCATAGGGACTCTAAAGGATAATATCCAACATGAGGTTCACCTTTGGGAACCTGATTCATTGGGAAAGGCATTCAGGTTAGCAAGAAAAATGGAAAGCAAAATTGTGGCAACCAGGAAGCCTTCCACTCATAACTATAAAGATGGAAGTATTTTTTCCCCTAGCCTTCCACAACCTACAAGGTTGACCACAACAATTGGAAGAAAAAAAAGCAAAAGGGATTTGTTACAGTTGTGATAGAAAATACACTAAAGGTCATAAGTGTGCTGAGAAGAAATTATTCTACATAGATTGTGAAGAGGAAGAAGAAAAGGAACAAGAAATGTCAAAAGAAGAGGATATACTCCATGAAAAAACCCTAGATAAAGAAGAAATGAATCTAACCATATCTTGTAATGCATTGGTTGGAATTACCACTCCTCAAACTATCAAGATAGAATGGCGTATCAAGAAGAAAAAGGTAATAGTGTTGATTGATTTGGGAAGTACCCATAATTTTATTCATTGTAAGATAGCAAAGGAATTGAATTGCTTCCTATATCTAGCACCAGAGTGTCAAGTGATTGTTGAAAGTAGAGGAACCATAAATTTCTCTGGAAAGTGCCATAGTATCAAGTTATGGATGGGAGAATATGTATTGAATAGCCCAATGCTTTCCATTCCAATGAGTGGTGCTGATGTTGTACTAGGAGTCCAATGGCTACAATCCTTGGCTACAATAGCTTTTAATTTTCTAGAACATTTAATGAAATATTCTATGGAAGGAAAGGACGTTGAATTAAGGGATATTGTAGGGAAATTGTGAAAGATAATCAGCTCTAATGGTATGAAAAAGCTTCTAAAGAAGGAACAATGAGGTGTAATTGCACAATTATGTTCACTAGAGGTTCCCACATCGAAATCATCTATTTCTCCAAATATCCAAAAATTCTTCGACAATCATTCCAAGGTATTTGAGACTCCCAAAGGTCTCCCACTTATTCGTGATCATGATCATGCTATTCATTTGGTTCGAGGAAGTGTTTCTCCAAACATCAGGCTATACAAATATCCCTATGCCCAAAAGAGTGAAATTGAACGTATGGTTGCAAAAATGCTAGAGGCTAGTATAATTCAACCTAGTCAAAGTTCTTTCTCTGCTCCAGTAGTATTAGTTCACAAGAAGGATGGATCATGGCACATGTGTCCAGATTATAGGGAGCTCAACAAGCTCACTATTAAAGATAAATTTCCCATTCTTGTCATTGATGAATTATTGGATGAATTGCATGGATCGATTTACTTCACCAAGCTGGATCTTCATTCAGGATATAATCAAATTAGAATGAAGACCAAAGCTATTCTAAAAATAGCATTTAGAACTCATTAGGGTCGTTATGAATTTTTGGTCATGCCTTTTGGCCTTACTAATGCAGCTTCTACATTCAAGGTTTGATGAATTCCATTTTCAAACCCTTCCTTAGAAAATTTGTGTTAGTATTTTTTGATGATATACTAATCTACAGCAAGTTATGGGAGGATCATGTCCAACATGTTGACATGGTTCTCAAACTATTGGAGGAGAAACAATGATATGCAAAAATCTCCAAATGCTTCCTTGGAGTATAAGAGGTGGAATATCTGGGTCATATTGTATCTCATGAAGGTGTTAAGGTAGACCCTAACAAAATTAAAACCATTAAGGAATGGAAAATCCCCACATCCATAAAGAATCTATGAGGATTTCACAGGTTGATAGGGTATTATTGCAAGTTTGTTAAGAATTATGGGAGAATACCATCACCTCTAACAACATTATTGAAGAAAGATGAATTTTCATGGACTCCAGAAGCAACGAAGGCCTTTCAACATCTTAAAGAGACAATGTGCCAAGAACCAGCCTTAGCTACACTAGACTTCACAAAAACCTTTATTGTGGAATGTGATGCCTCAGGAAATGGAATCGATGTTGTTTTAATGCAAGAAGAAAGTCCCATTCCTTTCAAAAGTCGTCTAATCAAAGGAAAGTATTTACACAAAGCTATTTATGAGAAGGAAATGTTGGCAATACTATATGCACTTAAAAAATGGAAACCCTACCTAATAGGAAGACACTTCAAGGTAAAAATAGATCATGATAATCTTAAATACTTTTTAGAACAAATATTATCTTCAAAAGAGTAGCAAAAATGGGTCACAAAGATGTTGGGTTATTGTGGAGATATAAAAAGGGTCTCTTTCATCTCTAATTACCTCACATTAATATGTCAATCCGGGAACGTTTTTTTATTTCAAAGAGTGTCTCAGTCTGAGGCTGTCATTTGCCAGAGTAATTCTAATAGCATAGTGTTTGAAAACGAAAGAGTAAATAGATGCTTATTTACGGCTAACTACTTCAAGAGATTAAACCACACATTCAGAAAAGTAAGAAATTTATCAGTCAAGGGTTTGGTAGAAATAACCCATCCCTTTGTAAATTGATGGAAAAGGAAACTAGAGAACAGATTGTGGATCTGGGAGCCGGATAGTAGATGTCAATGCTCAATACAGCCTGAGATCGTTCTTCACACAAAAATAACAAATGACGAGAAATGAAACGGCAGATAAGAAATGGAACAACAATTAAGAAATAGAATAGCAAACCTGAAATGGAACAACAATTAAGAAATAGAAAAGCAAACCTGAAATGGAACAGCAGTGAAGAAATAGAACAACAACTAAGTCTAACCAGCAGTAACACCTTAGTCTATAAGATCAAATGCACTAATCGTAATCTACAGGAATCAAACGAAAATCCTTCACTCTTAAGGAAGGATTGAATAACACACCAAAATGGAACAACACTGATTAATGATGAATTATAGAATAGCGCCTGAAAACCATATATACACACGACACACTTGAATAGTAATCTGATCCAATTATCAACCTCAGTTAGAAAGAGTATGACTGCATTTCAAAATAGAACAACATTGTTTATAAATCCAACAATCGAAAAGAACATAACTTCCAAGATGAATTTCGTAATATTAATGAAAAAGTGCACAGCACAAAGTCTTTGTGATTAAACAGCAACAATATTCTATAAAGACTAGAAGTATTATGTGAACACCTAAAGGAACAATGATACGACGCGGAGTCAATACAATAGTTCTGTCTTTAGAAACCTTAATAAATTAAACATAACAGAGCATGTGATGTAAACTTACAAAACACATCAAATTACCAAATAAGATCGACAAGAAAACCACGCATAAACCAAAGGTAATAGTACAGGAGCAAGTGTCCTCTAGGGCCAGGCCATTAGCCTCCAGGGGTACACTACTTTAAGTTATTACAGACTCAAAGAGGAAATAATAACCAAGTTTGTATTAATGCATAAAGAATAATTACAATAGATCAGTTCTTAATAAGACTCGATGATCAAAGTTTTGATCTTAAAGGAAATTACATAAAACATAACAAATTATAACTCCCCTCGCGCTAACAGTGCTGCCCCTTTTATAAGGGTGAAGGTGGAGATATCTATGTGCACAAATAGATAAAAAAACGATCCCTCAGGATCAAGGATGTTGAGGGATTCGCCGAACCATTAGTCCCCAGTCATTTCTTTTCTTTCTTGCACCGAGCCAATACACTTCCTTTCCAGGGATGATTCACTTTGATTTGCTTTACCTTGTTTGCATCTGGTTCCCCGTCAAAGGGACAACGGTTAACCTGTCCTTGTCCTTTCCTTTGGAACAACAAGTTCTCATTTTTCCTTCTTTTTGCATAAGGAAATGACAATTGTTAGTGTTTTCATCTTGCATATTAATCTCACATGTTTTATTATAATTCCTTATCATTTTCCGAGTTCATGATGTAAAAGGTTTGTAAGTTCTAATGAAAATATGCTGAAATAATTACCAAAAACATACCTTCTTTAGTACTCCACACACCTGCCTACTTACCCTTTTTCATGCCCTCATGAAAACATTGTAGTTGACGTGTAAGGTAGTGAGTGAGTAGGCTGGAGATGGAATCTCATGTGAAGGCCTACAACCATGATGCGTAACTAGGTGTTCAAAGAAATGGCCTATCTGACCCTTAGGCATCTCATATAAAGCTTGGTATCTGGGTGTAGGGTTCCAAATGATTGGACTCTGGAACCTATATCTTAACCAAGATGGCCCTGCCCTGAAAATGACTTTGCTATAGAGGTGCAAGTGGTTGGTGGCTAATTTAAAATTTTCATACTTAAATGGTTACCTGAGATGGATATTCGGATTAGAGATTTGATACCGAAATTTAGTCGCATCAATGGTAGGGTCTTTGATAGAGAAAAATTATTCTAATCCCTGTCAAATGATTGCCTCATGCATGGGTCCTAATGCTTCAATTACACCTGGAGTCTTCATGAGGTTTCTATGTTTTCTCCACAACTATACTAGATCCCTAGGTTCAGCTCTTATCCACAAACCTAATCCATTTTCTTGTCTTTGGAAAGCATTATAGGCTTTAAGCCATTTAATTTGATTAACCCCAAATGAAATAAATGCCTATAATTGGATATCCCCAACAAAAGGGCCAGGGTTCAGCTCGGTCTCCTTGTCTAATACAAGGTCATATAAATAAAACTCATACAGTAGTCTCTGAACTTTTACCCTGTAGTGCTTACAACAGTTTATAAAGTCATCGATGGTGTTAATTTGTATGGGAGCACCTGCTTTAACAGCCTTTATTTTCAATTACAAATATCGTTCCATTAAAAACAGGGCATAATTCTTAGCAGGGGCTATACTTGCTAGGATGTCATTCTATAAAGAACATAAGGTATCCATCTACTTGATAACTATATCTAACCTACGAGTTACCTTCGTGACTTTTTCTTCTTCCCTTCGCCACCCTTCAAAGGCCTGGATTTCGGATAGATTGACATTCCTAAGCTATTGCTGTAGCTCTTCATACTTTTCTCGAGGGACCGTTTGCTCTCTAAGCTTTTCTACTGCTTGTTGAGCTTGCTTCAAACCCTTTCATAGGGTTACCATTTCTGGATCTCTTTTCCATGCGGCAGTGGAGGCCGGGAGTTTTACCTGAATTTTCCTATTGCGTTGTTTTGAGTTCATGACTCTTATCACTCCTGAAGGTGGTGTCTCTATTTGAATTTCCTTATCGCGGGTCAACATATCATCCATTTCTATCTTAACGTGGATATCAGTCCATTGTTGTTCCTTTGGAAAAGGAACAACAGTCTGTTCCTCAGCATCATTTGGAACAACAACCTGGTTTTTGACAGGGTTTTGAACAACAGGATGGACTCTAGTCCTCCGCCCCTTTGTGTTGAGGGGTTCTGTTGGAGTGGTTGCATTTTTCCTTCCCGAAGACCTTTGTACCCTTTTCCTTTCTTTTAGAATCCTAATCTGTTGGTGGATCTGAACTATTATATTCAGCAGTCTCTGTTGTTCCTTTCACAATTCCTTAATTTCCTGAATTTCCTTAAAAGGAACAACAGGCTGTTCACTGCGGCCTGGACTGTGAATAATTCGCTGATTTTCTCTCTGGGGTGCTTCATCGTTGCTTTGGTCTGGTTGCTCCAGGGCAAGAACCCTAACTAGTTCTATTATTTCTTGGTGACTTCCTTTTCTACTCCCCTTTGCTCTCGAATTTCTTCTTGTGTCTTCTGGCTAGGAACGAATTGTTCCTGTTTAGCATCTCTTGTCATATTTTCATCATGAACATGCAGATTCTCTTCTTCTACCTCCTCTGCATGTGATTCTTCAGGTGCATTTCCCTTCTGAGGTTCCTCTTCGGCATGGAGGTCTGATGGACTGGAAGGTTGGACATTTTCGCCCATATTGGCCAAAACTTTGGCCAATTCATCTTCTCCCAATGGGTCCTGAAATGGGCTACCTTCCTGTTGTTCCATTTCCTCCTCCTGCTCAGATTTCTCAGCTTCTTCTTCCATTTCTCCTTCCTCTTCTTCCTGCATTCCTTTCTCATTGTCTTCCCCTTCTAATCGTGGGGGTTTCTCATCTTCTATCTCTACCGGTTGGCTGGTGTTTCCTTGGGGCTTCTCCAGCCTCCCTTGTAGCCGTGCTAGCCGGACCGATTTCCTTCATTTTTATGGACGCTCAGGTGTACTGGTGGCATGTTTACATTTTGGGGATGGTGTGGCCAATCCTCCATTTATCATGGCAATTAGGTCTTCATAGTTGCTCTGCTGCTGGGTAAGGCTATGGCTGACTATTAACTGAATCAACCCATGATGACTAACAACTGACTCTACATGATGTGCCTTTTTTATGCTCCATGCAACGTCATGAAGTAATGAATTCAAAAATGCAGGTCAATTTACAGAGCATTTTTGCTTTAGTACAGCTAAGAGTTTAAGAATGTCGTGTTCTTACCACGTCTTTTCTGCTTTCACAACTGATGTAGCTTTGAATGGTCTTTGCAAATTCCACCCACGGCTTTCCTAATGCTGCTGGCAGAACCCCCTTTCCTCTAATTGTCAAGCTCTGGCCTTCCTCCTGGAATATTTTTATGTTCTTGCGCAATCTCTCCTTCTTTAACGTCCATACAGGTCCAGCGGCTGGCAGTCCCCAGACTTCTGCGATTATGTCATTGGTGACTACTATGCATCTCCCCCTCACTGTGGAGTGATCCTCTTGCAAGTTATACAAGAATTCAATCGCTACAGTCTCGTTGGATTCTTGTAAGCGATTGAGATAAGTCAGCCACCCTGCTCTTGCTAGGATTTCCCGGGTAGCAGGAGAGATTGTTAACACCTACGGTTCTCTCTGAATCGATCTTCCTCCCATGTTTATGGTTTCACTGTAAACTCTAAATGGAATGAAAGTTGTTCACGTTATTGGAACATAGAGAGGCTGACAGACACAAGACTCGCTCAAAATCTAATGCTGCAGCGTATACTATGGAAATGGCTTATAACAGCAAGTAATGTAGAAAAATAAAAAAAAATAGTATACCGTTGAGCCATGCTATACCCCAGCACACAACTTCCTGAATAGTGATCTGACACGTAATCCAAGGAATGGTGAGGTTAACCTCCCCCCTCGCAATGTGATAGGTCGTCCCGACCGTCAAATAAAGGAGCGGTGCCTGTTCTGAAACAGTCCTTAAGGAACAGCGTATGGCAATATGCCATGTTTACAAAAGTAGCAAATTACCGAAATCGAGGCGTAGAGTTGGGTCACTTAATACGTAAGAGACTACGGTGATATAATGCGAGGCTGGGCATAGGACATCTGCCGTGGATACGAAGTCTCATGTGGTCATTGCAATTGTTCTGTCATGATTGATTACTAAGACATAAGAAACAGAAGGGTACTAGTAACTACCTATTGGTGTAAATAATGTGACTTCAATACCATTAACAGTGCTATGTTGCCGACAGGTGTCCATAACCTTGGCAGAGTTGTTTATTTCACCCATGGAACCATGATCCTTTGTGTATCCCTAGGAAATGTTGTGCGATGTCAAAATGTAGGCAATTATGCCGGCTTGGTAACCAGTTCGCCATAATGCCATTCACGAGGAAGGAGTGAAAGGTGGGCAGGCTGGCTCGTGATGGGACCTCCTGTTCCAAGGGTTCTTTATTTGATATACCTTTTGGACCATATCCCTAGTGTGGTGGCCATAGTGGGAATGCCACTTCGCTTTCATCCTCATGATCATGGTAGGCTGGCTCTTGATGAGACCCCCTATCCTGCATTTGACAACTTATAAGTCATTAAGACATCATTGTTTGCTCTTCTTTTCTTTCTTTTTCATAAATTACTTTCCCTATTTATACACAAAGGGTGGTTCAACACTCCTTAAAAGTAGGAATGGTGGAATAAGTCTTAACATCTCAATAGGAAGATATAAATCCTTTGCTCTTATTCCTGAATAATAATCAAAGAGGATTAAAAATGACCAACATGATAAATATAACCAATCAGAACAGAGTTAGTAGAATAATGACAGCAAAAGATAATGAATAAGTGTGTCCTTCCTTCTGTCCTCTTACCAATTCAGAGCAATTTCTTATAAAAATAGCGATTTTATGATTCACTAATTTCAGTATGTTGTGATTTTGTATCCATTGCATAAGTGCATAGATGTATTCTAAAAGACTTGAAAGAACAGGGACAATAAGCATCCTTAATTTAGAATAGCACGGGGAACAAGCTATTTCAAAAAGGGAGAGCAAAAGAATGCAAGTGTTCCTTTTGGAGAAAGGAACAACAAAATACCACAATTATTGTTCCTTTGGAAAGGGAACAACAGAAAACACAAATTTCGTTCTTTTCAAAAAGGAACAGCAAAAGAAATCGAAAATGTTGTTCCTTTGGAAAAGGAACAACAAAACACATAAATGTCGTTCCTTTGGAAAAGGAACAACAGAAATAAAAAACGTTGTTCCTTTGGAAAAGGAACATCAAAACACACAAGTGCCATTCCTTTGGAAAAGGAACATCAGAAATAAAAAACATTGTTCCTTTCGAAAAAAAACAGAAAAACACACAAATGTCATTCCTTTGGAAAAGGAACAACAGAAATTGAAAACGTTGTTCCTTTGGAAAATGAACAACAAAGCAAACAAATGCGGTTCCTTTAGAAAAGGGACACCAGAACTCGAAAATGTTGTTCATTTGGAAAAGGAATAGCAGAATACATAGAAATGCCATTCCTTTGGAAAAGGAACAATAGAAATAAAAAATGTTGTTCCTTTGGAAAAGGAATAGCAAAGAAAACAAATGTTGTTCCTTTAGAAAAGGAACAGCAGAACTCGAAAATGTTGTTCCTTTGGAAAAGGAACAACAAAGCACACAGATGTCATTCCTTTGGAAAAGGAACAACAGAAATAAAAAATGTTGTTCCTTTGGAAAAGGAACAGCAGAACACATAAATAAAGAAAAAGAACAAAATTACAGCAAAATGGTGGCTGATCCAAACGGTGTTGTTCTTTTGAAAAAGTAACAGACAAAAGAAAATGTTGTTCTTTTGAGAAAATGAACAAAAAAAATAGTAACGGCAAAATGTTGACTCAAAAATATGTACAAAAATGATTCAATAAAAGAAAAGAAATTATGTACAGATTGTAAAAATAAATTTCTTAATGAATTACAGGTGAGGAAGACTTCTCTCCCTCCCCCAAAATTTCCATATCAGAGTCTCGGCATAGCTGCTGGCAGAAGGACTCCCGAGTGAGTGGTTTGCAATAGAGACGAACTCGGTGGACATTTTCCTTGAAGGCATATCCAGAACCATCAATAGTGATTAGAGTAAGGGTACCATTCTCATGTACCTTCTGGATTTTGTATGGTCCCAACCAATGAGTTTGGAGTTTCCTGGGGAAGTCATGAAACATGGAGTCGTACAAAAGTGCCCAGTCTCCTTCATGGAAGACTTTATTTTTAATGAGAGCATCATGCCATTTAGCTCGTTGCTGTTTGATCAGGGCAGTGTTTTGAAGTGTATAGAACCTAATTTCGTCCAACTCATTGATCTATTGTAATTGATTAATCTATTCCTCGATTAGATCTAAGCCAACTTCCTATGTTGTTCGCAATGTTTGGATTTCGAATTCTATGGGGAATATGGGTTGTTTTCCAAACACTAATTGACAAGGTGAGTAACCAGTGGTACTTCTCCATGTTGTTCTATAAGCCCCCAGTGCTTCGGGTAGTCTGGCAGCCGAATCACGTCTATGTGACACAATGGTTTTCGTTAGGATTGCTTCTATTATTTTATTGTTGCTTTCTACTTGCCCATTTGCCTGTGGGTGGTATGGAGTAGTGATTTTATGCTAGACATGATAGTTGTTGAGTGTTGCAGCTATTTTGTTCCCAGTAAACTGTGGTCCACCGTCTATAATTATCTCTCTTGGAAGGCCATAATGCAGAAATAGATGGAACAAGAACTGTATGACAGAATCCTCTGTAGCTCTTAGTAATGCCTCTGCTTCAACCCATTTGGTGACATATTCTGTTGCCACCAAAATATATGTTTTTTGGTTGGATGATGGGTTAATTGGTCCAATGAAATCAAGAGCCCATCATTTGAATGGTTCGATGACTAGTTTTGGTTTCAGAGGAATGTCATCAGACTGACCAGGGCATCCTACTCTCTGGCAACTGTCACAGGCTTGGATGAATTTCTTTGCATCTTTGAAAATCGTGGGCCAATAATACCCTATTTCCAGCACTTTATGTCCAGTTTTGCAATCAACGAAATGTCTGCCACATGGTCCGTCATGGCAGGCTTTTAAAATGTAAAAGATTGTAGGAATTTATAGGGTAAGTTACTCAGAGAGAACACCAAAGGACACTGCTCACAAACAGATCACAGATCAATACACCAGTATTTTTGACGTGCTTAAAACCCTCAAAGAGGGAAACAGTCCATGACCTGAGCCAACGCAGCCACTTCAGGAAATTTATTAATAAAAGAATGAAAATTTACATAAGCTTCTCTCATGAACAGTTAACCTACAAATGACCCTCCATGCTCTTTAAATAGAGATCATGGACTAATCGGGAGTTAAGCCACGGATCAAGTGTTGGTAATACCGAGGAGAGAATGAACCGTCGGATCACTACATATCGTGACTGTCGGATTGTAAGTTACAAAAGTACATAGTAAAGAAACACACTTTACCGAACTCTATACTAGACCAAGTTATACTTAACTATTCCTATGTGTCGGAATATCCTAACATCCCCCCTTAAGAACAACTTGGGATAGGATTGAAGGATTTACAAATATGACACAATAGGAGAAGGAAGGAGGCACTAGAGTCTATCCCCCCTTAGTGACAACTTCTTGAAATCCAAGCATATATCGAAGTTTAGTGAACTTCGCCTCTGTGAGAGCCTTTGTGAAGATGTCTGCAACCTGATCATCTGTTGAACAATATTGCACTTCAAGAACATGGTCATGAATGAGTTTTCTTATGAAGTGCATGTGTAGTTCAATGTGTTTGCTGCGCT
>APFE030575158.1:5448-38189 GCA_000404065.3 Pinus taeda
CTTTAGACCCCTATCCTACCTCCAGATCCATCCATGCACCTTCCCTCACTCATCCACCTCCTAAAAACCGACTTCCAAACATCCTGTAGAAATTCTGAAGTTTCCTGTAGAAATCCTGAAGTTTCTTGTAGAACCCCTGCAGACTTCCTGTAGAAGCTCACAAGTGAGGTTTCCTGATAGCCAAACCTTGTGAGACTCTGGGGGAGAGTGGTAGGGACTCCTTAGACCCTCTCTGAATATTCCTAACCTTTTCCGAGCATTTCCTCTTGCCAATCCACCTCTGCACAGTCAAAAGCTAGTTAAAAGCACATGCATGATAATTCTAACAACTTATTCAAAAATACAAAAAGATGTTTTCTTCAGATAGTGATAACTTAGACACATGCATTTTACCTTCCTAGAAGTCAATGGAATATCTTTCAGTAGCTTGCTTCCTCTTTTTCACTTCAGTAGGGCTAGTTGGTAAAATTAGGGTTTGCTAGGGTTTGCATTTCCTTTCCGCTTTTCAGTTTCTTTCCACAAATAGGTTAGCTTCCTTTGAGTTAGCTTTCATCCATCAATTAAAAAGCTTCTTCTAAGAGCTCATAGAAGTTGGCTTAAGCTCATAGCGGACTTTTGCCAGCTGACCAAGTGACAGCTGCGGGAAGAGCTAGTACTTGTGCATACAACACCGTCGCTTCCAAGTTTGTTACGAACTACCGGGTTGATAAAATTAAAGAAGGGAGTCCCAGGAGTTGCAGCATTATTGCAACTCCTGTTTTGTTATTTAGGTTGTTTTTGATGAGTAAAATAGCTTTTCATCCTCAGATTTAGTTGATAGGTTGGTAACAGAAAAAGCTTCAAGAAAAGGGCCATCAAACATCTGTGGTTTCACCTCTCCCTCAGTGGGATCAGGAGCTGTGACTAGGATGACTTTGCTGCCCACAAAAACACTGATTTTGCTTTGCCATGCAACCACTAGTGTTTGATTTTCATGTGTAGAAGTTGGTTACAAGTTCAGACTTTCATTTTCTTAGTTGCATGAGTTAAGATACATGGTTTCATTGCAGGTCACACTTCTGTTCATTCTCTTTACTGGCAGCTAGCATATTAGGTCTCTCTATAGGAAACTCGGGCTAAGCTAAGAGAGACCAAGCAATTGGGGGAAAAGGTGGCCAAACAATCAAAGGAAGAAGGAAAGATAAGGAAACATCCGATGAGCAGCAAAGAGAGGATAAATTGCAGGCTAAGGTTGAGGCACTAACAAAAGTGCTACAAGGAAAGGAGCACAGGCAGTGGGAAGAAGCAAAGGGAAAAGCATGTTTTCATGACAGAGAAGAGGACATCACCTCAGAAGCTTGGCATGATAGGGAGGCCACCAAGGCCATCGAAGATGAGGAGGTAGATTGGTTGCTCAGAGGATGAGCAACACTTTCAGTAGGGGGTGATGATGAGCCCCAAAAATGGATAATTATATGGGCTCATTCAACCTACTAATTCGACTTAATCCTCCATTGCCATTAGTTTATTGCATGTTTTTTATTATATTTATGCTAATAGAGTGAATTGGGTTAGTCATTATGCCAACAAGTCTAATGTGTGCTTTGTGTAGCCTTTTTGGTCAATTTGGAGACAAAATTGAAGGTTTTAATGAGCACTTGGCAGCTAAATTCGTGGGAGAACAAGGGAGAGGATTTGTAGGAAGGTGTCCCCTTCATTTATGGGCCCTTACCTCGAATTCTCCACCATCAGCTCGGAGTTCAACGGCCACCAAATCAATTAGCACAAGGGCATCCAAGCAAGTCAAGTAGGACTGTTGTTAACTACAAGTTTTTGGCAGTCGAGTCCCTAAAGTTTAGGAGGACTGTTGGGGTCCTCAATTTGTATAAATAAGAGGGCTTAGGGCCTCATTTTGGTTAGCCATTTGATAGCCAATAGATAGCTAGTGGTTAGTCATTTTGGTTAGCCAATAGTTAGTCATTTTGTAATTCGATTTTTAGGCAATAGATTAGCTTTGCTTTCAGCACATTTTCAAGTTCTCCTTGTGGACAGTTTTTGGAATGTAACATTTCTTTTGATCAATAAAGATGAATCCAGATTTGCACCAGCTATAAATCTCTCTTAGGAGGCTGTAGCTCTTGGGGTTGGGCCCATCTGAAGCGCCCAGTACCTCCTTTGTTTACTTTCGTGTGTCTTTGTTGCATTCTTAGAATAAAATCTACTATTTAGATTTAAACCTTATTTTGTTATTTAAGCTGTTTTTGATGAGTAAAATAGCTTTTCATGCTCAGATTTAGTTGAAAGGTTGTTAAAAGAAAAAGCTTCAAGAAAAGGGCCATCAAACATCTGTGGTTTCACCTCTCCCTCAGTGGGATCAGGAGTTGTGACTAGGATGACTTTGTTGCCCACAAAAACACTGATTTTGCTTTTCCATGCAATCAGTAGTGTTTGATTTTCATGTGTAGAAGTTGGTTATAAGTTCAGACTTCCGTTTTCTTAGTTGCATGAGTTAAAATACATGGTTTCATTGCAGGTCACACTTCTGTTCATTCTCTTTACTGGAAGCTAGCATATTAGGTCAATGTAAGTAGGTCTTTAAATTTACAAGTCTTTGTTGGTTCAGATTGGAAAAACGACTTGCAGAGCACCTGTACTACTCCTTCATCTGCTTATTATCCATCAGCGTCATCCACTCCACCCTCTACTTAGAATCCTTACCTCACGTTTGCCACATTTGCTCACATAACCCTAGTTTTTCTGCAATCATTGCTTTAGCCTTCTTCAAGCCAAGTCAGCCTTCTACACCTCTTCACCGATCCAACCACCAGACCTTAGGCCATTTTTAGACCCCTATCCTACCTCTAGATCCATCCATGCACCTTCCCTCACTCATCCACCTCCTAAAAACCGACTTCCAAACATCATGTAGAAATTCTGAAGTTTCCTGTAGAAATCCTGAAGTTTCCTGTAGAACCCCTGCAGACTTCTTGTAGAAGCTCACAAGTGAGGTTTCCTGATAGACAAAGCTTGTGAAACTCTTTGGAAGGGTGTTGGGGACTCCTTAGACCCTCTCTAAACCTTCCCAACCCTTTCCAAGCATTCCTCCTCCTTGATCCACCTCTGCACAGTCAAAAATAGTTAAATTGCATGCATGATAATTGTGACAACTTATTCAAAAATACAAAAACATGGTTCTTTCAGATTTTGATGTAGGCATAGCTTAGATACATGCATTTCATCTTCTTAAAATTCAATGGCATCACATTCAGTAGCTTGCATCTTCCTTCTTTCATCAATAGGACTAGCTGGTAGAATTAGGGTTTGCTAGGGTTTGCATTTCTTTTTGGCTTTCAATTTCTTTCTGCAAGTAGATTAGCCTCCTTTGAGTTAGCTTTCATCCATCAGTTAAAAAGATTCTTCTAAGAGCTCATAGAAGTTGGCTTAAGCTCCTAGTGGACTTGTGCCAGCTGACCAAGTGACAGTTGCGGCAAGAGCTAGTACTTGTGCATACAGCACCGTCGCTTCCAAGTTTGTTACGAACTACCGGCTTGATAAAATTAAATAAGGGAGTCTTAGGAGTTGCAGCATTATTGCCGCAATACTGGGGCCCACCAGGGGGCAACCTCCTTTACATCACATAAACGAACAATACCTCCTAGTTATATATAGGAGCCTAAGTGATCACAATAAAATTAGAGGCTAAATAACAATAATAATGTAAGGAAAAAACAATAACAATAGTGGGCTTCTATGGGGAACAAAAATAACAATATGGGAGCTACATGGGCACAAAAGTACCAATAGGGGGTTACACTAACAATGACATTAGAGGGGCTACACTAGTATTATAGCTACCTAACATGCCCCTCTCCTTCAAAAAAAGTGTTAACCCTCAACACTTGAGTAGTTTTGAATGCTTCTATATAAAATTCTCATCCTCCCATGGGGAATTTCAGTGGGTATGTTCTTCCACTTAATGAGATACTTTGAAATTGATCAATTTTGTAGCTGTTAGGTTCTTGTTTCCATAACTGCTTGAGGCTCCAATATGATTTTTCTGTCAGCATCTTGTTTTGGCAATACTATTTGAACTAGGATCTTCTCACCAATAGCCTTATTTAAGCATGAAAAATGGAAAATTGGGTGTACTCAGGAAGAGGTAGGTAGCTCCAATTTGTATGCCATATTACTAATATTTTGCAGCACCTTGTAGGGACCATATTACTTGGGTGATCATTTATTATCCTTGTTATCTTTCTTGAGGACATTTTTTTGTATGGTTGTAGCCATAAAAATACCTAGTTGCCTACATCGAAACTTCGTTCAGATGCTGATCAGCCTGTTATTTCATTCGTTTATGCACCAAAGTGAGGTTATCTTTTAAGAGTTAGAGAACTTCTTATTGATGCTCAATATGATATTCCACTGCTCGAAACTTATAATTTTCTCTTAAATTTGAGGTGATGGATGGTGGATGATATCGATAAAATTCCATAAATGGGGTCATTTTTTCTTCAGTATGGAAGGAAGTGTTATACCACAATTCAACTACATGTAACGACTTGACCCACTATGTTTCTTTATCAGATAAAAAGCAATGAAAATATCCTTCCAAACATTTTTTCACTATCTTAGTTTTCCCATTAGATTGAGGATGATAAGATGATCTCTGAGTTAATTGGGTACCAAGACAAGAAAATAATTCCACAAAAAAATTCCATTGAAAATGGGATCCCGGTCGCTTACAATAATCTTTGGGTTTCCATGTAGCTTTTGAATTGTTTCCATAAATGCAATAGCAACTGTACTAGATTTAAAAGGATGAGCTAATGCACAAAAGTGTGCATACCTGGTCATTCCATCAACTACCACCATGATGACACTCTTTCCTTCAGACTTGGGTAAACCTATGATAAAATCCATTGAGACCTCCTCCCAACAATGAATTGGAATGGATAAAAGTTGTAATAGACCTGATGTCTTAATTGTCTCAACTTTGTGTGTTGGCAAGCCAAACATTCCACCAAAAAGCTATGAATATCAAATTTAAGGCAATCCCAAAAAAATTCCTTCTTGACCCTATGGTAAGTTTTTAAAAATCACAAGTGCCGTCCTAAGGGGGAGATGTGCAATTCCAAAATAATATTTTGTTTGAGTTGGGAATTATTACAAAGATATAATAAGTGATATTTGTACCATAATTAATCATTTTTCTAGATAAATGTATGAGATGTACTGGGATCTTGCTTCAACTTTTGAATGAGTGTTCAAAACTCTTCATTATTCTTTAATTCATCACTTTCTTCATTTATCCAATCAGGTTGGATAATAGAAATTTCACAAAGAAATTCTTCCACTTCATCATCCTTTCTTGAGTGTGCATCCACAACAACATTTTTCTTCCCTTTTTTGTATATTATTTCAAAGTCATAACCCAACATATTGGTGACCCATTTTTGCTACTCTTCTAAAGATAATATTTGTTCCAAATAATATTTAAGACTATCATGATATGTTTTTACCTTGAAGTGTCTTCCCATTAAGTAAGGTTTCCATATCTTTAGTGCATGTAGTATTGCCAAGATTTCCTTCTCATAAATATTCTTGCATAAATAATTTCCCTTGATTGGACAAATTTCAAAAGAAATAGGTTTTCCTTCTTGTATTAAAACAACACCAATTCCATTTCCTAAGGCATCACATTCCACAATAAAGGTTTTTGTAGAATCTAGAGTAGCTAAAACTGGTGCTTAGCACATCGCCTCTTTAAGATTTTCAAAGGATTTAGTTACTTCTAGGGTCGAAGAAAATGCATCTTTCTTCAGTAATGTTGTTAAAGGCACTCATATTCTCCCATAATTCATAAATAACTTTTGATAATACCATGTCAACCCAAGAAATCCTCGAAGATTCTTCAGGTTTGTGGGGATTTTCCATTCCTTAATAGATTCAATTTTGTTAGGGTTTACCTTAACAACCTCATGAGATATAATATGACCCAAATATTCTGCCCCTTTTGATCCAAAGAAACATTTGGAGGATTTTGCATATAATTGTTTCTCCTCCAATATTTTGAGCACCTTGTCAACATGTTGAACATGATCCTTCCAAGACTTGCTATAGATTAATATATCATCAAAAAATACTAACACAATTTTTTTAAGGAAGGATTTGAAAATGGAATTCATCAAACCTTGAAATCTAGAAGGTGCATTAGCAAGGCCAAAAATCATGACCAAAAATTCATATTGAACTACATGAGTTCTGAATGTTGTTTTTGGAATGTCTTCAATGTTCATTCTAATTTTATGATATCTTGAACGAAGATCCAATTTGGTGAAGTAAATTTCTCCATGTAATGCTTCCAACAATTCATCAATGACAAGAATGGGAAATTCATCTTTAATAGTGATCTTGTTGATCTCCCTATAATCCGAACACATACACCATGACCCATCCTTCTTCTGCACCAATATTACTGGAGCAGAGAAAGAACTTTGACTAGGTTGAATTATACCAACCTCTAGCATCTCTAGAACCATTCGTTCAATTTCACTCTTTTGGGCATGGGGATATATGTAATGGTTGATGTTTATAGGAACACTTCCTATAATCAAGTGAATATCATGATCATAATCATGAATAGATGGCAGGCCTTTGGGAGTGTCAAATACCTTGGAATGATTGTCCTATACGTTTTGGAGATCTAGAGAAATAAATGATTTCAATGTGTGAACCTCTAATGAGCATAATTGTGTGATTATGCCCCGTTTTTATTTCTTAAAACTATTTTTAATTCCATTAGAGATTATTATCTTCCCTAGTTTCCCAATGATACCCCTTAATTCAATTTCCTTTCCTTACAAAAATAATTTCAAGAAAATTTCTTGAAAATTAAAAGCTATCATCCCAAAAAATTTTAATCATTGGACTCATAGTACAACATTAACACCACCCATTGGAATGGAAATCATTGGACTTTTTAAATTGGACTATTCAATAAATGTTTCCCCATGGCTATATTGATATTATGTCACTTTCTAGAGCAATTTATAGTTCTTCTATTTGAAACTATCACTTGACACTCTCGTGCTAGATATAGAAACAAATTTAATTATTTTACTATCTTACAATGAATAAAATTATAAATACTACCAGAATCAATGAATACTATTACCTTGTTCTTCTTGATATATGCTTCTATATTCAGAGTTTGAGGAGTGGTATTTCCCACTAATTCATTACAAGATATGGTAGGATTCATTTCTTCTTTCTCCAGGGTTGGTTACTGGTGTATATCCTCTTATTTTGATGATTCTTGTTCCTTTTCTTCCTCCTCTTCACAATCCATGCAAGATAATTTCTTCTCACTACACTTATGACCTTTACTATATTTTCTATTGCAACTGTAACAAAGAACTTTCTCTTCTTTTTCCTCAAATATTTTTGGTGTCAACCTTGTTGGTTGTGGAAGGCTAGGAGCAACAACACTTCCATATTTATAGTTGTGAGAGGTATACTTCCTTGTTGCCATACTTTTTCTCTCAAATTTTATCGGCACACTTAATTCCTTTTCCAATGAATCAAGTTCCCAAAGGTGAACCTCATGTTAGATGTTATCCTTTAAAGTCCCTATGAATACATCAATGCTACACTCCCTTGGAATATTAGTTACCCTAATATTCGATTTTTGGAAGTCCCCAATGTGCTCTGCCATTGATCACTTTTGTTTGAAACTTATCATTTGGCTAAATAAGGTGTTTCTCTTTGTATCTGCATAATATGATATTATTTCCTCCATAAAAATTGACCAAGTGAGAAGTGGGTTATGAGAACAAATCCATCTATACCATACAAATTGTTTGGGCACTAAATATAAAGATAATGCATACCTTTTGTGTGTGTTGCACATCATGTAGATCAAAATATTTCTCCATTTGTAATATCCATGTTACTGGATCCTTGCCATCAAACTTCCTCATATCTATATTTGGAATGTGGTGGTTCTTAAACACCACATTGGAGTCTCTTAAATCATAATTCATATTCCTTTTGTCCTCATCATGATTTTCATGGATTACCTCGTCACTACTGGGAAGCCTTTCTTGCAACAACTTTGCCAACCCTTCCAACTTGACATTCATCATGTCCAAGTATAATTTAAAAACATCCATCTTTCCTTTTATTTTTTCTTCTAAACCATCCATCTTATAATGCAATTAATTTTTTGTTACTCTTTGCCAAAGTGAAATTTGTTTCACTTGGTCTTCTAATTTTGATATATCAAGTTGCATTTCTTCCTCTTCTTAATGCATCATTGTAGAGATTTATATTTCTTACTAGGTGCATATATTTTTTTTCTTCGAGAAATTTTTGAATGAAACAATGATATCTATGCTTCTCTATTCCCTTTGAATCACTTAAAATGCATTTTTTAAACAAAAGTCATGCAAACGTTTTTTAAAAATACACACCTTTTTCTTGCTTTTATGAGCACGATATTGCAATTGTTTTATATCTACAATGTTGGCCTCCAATGGTCTAAAACTTTGTCTTGTGGTAGCATTGTGATTCTTCTTTCCAATGCAGCAAGTCAGAACAAGATTGGATTCTTCAAGGTAAAGTTATGCCAAATCTCCCAAGATGACCTGATTATGGACTTATTCAGTAGAGAAAAATTGTACGGAGTTTCATGGGTCATTGTTTCAACCTTTGACCACGAAAATGATACAGAAAGACATAAATTATGTGAAAATTCAATGGCATTTTACAAAATTTAAATCTAATTCTCAGAGAGAAATTTATGACGATTTTCTCTAGGTCACCTGTTTGAGATTGAATTCTGGAGCCTGCAAAAACCCTAACTTCTTAAGACTATATCTTGGAAAATATGTTGAAACAAGATATGATTTTTTTATAAAACTTTCAAGAAGATTTTAGCTCCTTGTGATCAAAATTTCATCTTCTGAAACCTCATATAAAACATTTTATAGAGAAAATACCAAGATGACCTATTTGATGTATCAAAATCCTAGAATCCAAAGCTCTGATACGAAATGTTATGCAACCAACTCACAAAATAGAAGAAAAGATAGATCAAAGAATTTATAAATGGCCTCTTTGAGGGGAAAATCTCATTTACATCACATAAATTAATAGTTCTTGGATGATACAAATGCGAAGACCTCCTTGGCATATATAGGAGTCTAAGGGGTCACAATATAACTAAATCCTACATAAAAATAATAATGTAAGGATGGAACAATAACAATAGTGGGATTCTATGGGGAAAAACAATAACAATATGGGGGTTACATGGGCACAACAATAACAATAAGGGGCTACAATAACAATAACAATAACAATAAAGGGGAAACACTAGTATTATAGGGACCTAACACACATCGTATTACCTGGTATATAAATAACATATAACCATAATAGAAACCATGAAAAATCAGCCATAAAATCTCATAATAACAAGTACTTGTGCTCGTTACTTACATTAGAATAATTTCCCATGTTAACTTATACAAAATCCAACCACGTTAGGAACCTCCACATACCACCCAACCATAGATTGGGTTGAACCAACTATTTGTTTCAACCATTCATCCTCATGTCATATTCCAACCATGAATGTGGGATCTCATGGGATAAACCAAGACATAACCAAGCATGGATTCTAGAGGTTAAACCACCTCCACCCTCAATCTATCATGATCTCACCTAAACTGGTCCCGAGATCACAAAACCAAACCAAGCTTGGATGCCTCATAATTTCTTCACCATACCTTGAGGAATTTTCCTGTCTCTGCCCACCTGTTGAGGGCTTCCCAGAGAAATCCATATCCACCCTCAACCCTTGAGATCTTCCTGAGACCACCTCACCTTGTTCTAAACCTTCCGGCAATCCAAAGCTCAACCAGGAATGAATCCTATCACGCCATGTCTATTAAGGTTTTGGCGTTGTGATCAAAACCCTCCAAAATTTTGCCTACACGTGAATTTTGGAGCTTACTAACGATCTCAGGATCCATTATTCCATTATCATTTCATGATCAGTGAATGATATCCTAAGTGTTTAAGTCTTCTTCTTGGTTCGAAGTTTTGAAGTCACTTGCATAGACATGTTCAGTCTGTAACAAGTTCATGAGAAAATTATTTTACGCAAGCTTGAATAGGCATAATACAATCCATCAAGACAATGCATGTGCAATTTTAAACGTATTTTGACAGTCAGTGTGCACTTTCATTGACAATCTCTCACTTTTGGTTGCAATTGTACTTCTATTTCGGTGAGTTTTTCGAACTGTTTTGTTTGCACACATACGCTTTCACAAGTGTCATTTTTATGTTTATGACTATCGATTTTTATTTTTTTCACTTTAATAAGTGTCTTTTTCATGTTATATTTTCTCTGGCATTTCACTTTCAATGTTAGGTCCCTATAATACTAATGATGCCCCCATTACTATTGTAGTTGTATCCCTTATTAATATTGTTGTGCCCCTTTGTCCCGTATTTTTATTCTTTTGTGCCCCTAGAATCTCTCTATTGTTATTTTGTGCCTTTATATTTTTATGTAGGTTTGGCTTGGTTATTGTACCCCTTTTACTCCTATATATAGAAATGAGGTTTTGTCATTTGAATCATCCAAGAATTGTTCATTTGTGTAATGTAAAGGAGGTTGCCCCCTCGAAGAGGCTGAATTATAAGGTGTTGATCTTTCTTTTCTATATTTTTGTGAGTTGGTTTCATAACATTTGGTATCAAAGCTTTGGATTCTAGGGTTTCGCTACTCCAAATAGGTCATCATGGAATTTTCACTATAACATTTTTTCTAGGATGTTTCAAAAGAGAAAAAAAAAACCCATTTGAGACGAAATCGCGGTGAACCTCGAGTGTGAATTTCATAGCTTTGCGCACTATATTTGTGGAGAGACGATCTGAGGAAGTTGGTATTTTTGCATACTCCTAAATTACATTCCAAAGAGGTGACCTTGGGAAAATCATCATAACTTTTGTTTTGAGCATCAGATTGCAATTTCGTAAGAAGTTACAGAAAGACGATGGACGATAGTTTCCTGTATATATTTGTTAAACCTGAAGGTCAAAATAGTGACACGTGGCACTTCATACAAGTTTTCTCTTCTGAAAAGGTATGTAATCAGGTCATCTTAGGAGATTGTGCATAATGCTTTCTTGGAGAACCTAAATTTGATCAGATTGGTGGCATTGGAAAGAGGACAAAGAGGACTACTGCAGGTTGCTATTTTAGAATTGGAAGATCCGAAATTGTAGAGATACATCAGATTCAATATCAAGTGCCTATAAAGTGAAAAAAGATCTGTATTTTTTTAATATTTGCATAAGCTTGGTTTGAAAAATTAGTTTGAAGGAATTCAAAGGGAATAGTGAAGAATTATTATCGGTAATTGATGTCCCAAAGAAAGAAAATGGAAACACCTAGTAAACAGCCTGAAAGCTCTAGCATGACTCATGAAGAAGAGGAAGAAATGCTACATGATATATCAAAATTACGAGACCAAGTGCAAAAAATGTCAATCTCACAAAAGCTAACAGAAGCTAAGATAAAGGGTGTGGAAGCTAATATGAATGGTGTGGAAGCTAAGATGAATGGTGTGGAAACTAATCTCAATGGAATGGAAGCTAAGATGAATTGCATGGACGCTAAGATGGATGGCATGGATGATAAGATGGAAGAATTGAAGATAAATTTGAATAAGTTGCTACAAGAAATGGTCACTAATGGTGAAAGGGTAGTAAAGGAAACTCATGATGAGAACAAAAGAAATGTTAACCATGATTCCATAGACTCTAATGTGGGATTGAAGACCCATCATATTCCAAAAATCGATATGAGGAAGTTTGATGGCAAGATCCCGCAACATGGATATTACAGATGGAGCAATTTTTCGATCTCAATAATGTGCAAAACACACAAAAGGTACGTATGGCAACTTTATATTTGGAACCAAATCAGTTTGTATGGTATCAATGGCTTTGCTCTCGTAAACAATTTATCACTTGGGCAATTTTTACGGAAGAATTAATTGATAGCACAGTATGAGGATACAAAAAGCAACACTTTTTTAGTCAATTGATAAGTCTCAAACAAAAGGGTTCAATAATGGAGCACATTGAGGAGTTCCAAAAATTGAACATAAGGGTAAAATATATTCCAGAGGAGCATAGGATTGATGTGTTCATAGGGAATTTAAAGGATAATATCCAACATGATGTTCACCTTTGGGAACCTAATTCATTGGATAAGGCATTCAAGTTAGCAAGAAAAATGGAAAGCAAAATTATGGCAACCAGGAAGCCTACCACTCACAACTATAAAGATGGAAGTTTTGTTGCCCCTAGCCTTCCACAACCTATAAGGTTGACACCACAACAATTGGAAGAAAAAAGAGTAGAAGGGCTCTGTTACAGTTGTGATAGCAAATACACTAAAGGTCATAAGTGTGCTGAGAAGAAATTATTCTATACAGATCGTGAAGAGGAAGAAGAAAAGGAACAGAAAGGTCAAAAGAAGAGGATATACTCTAGGAACAAAGCCTAGATAAAGAAGAAATGAATCCAACCATATCTTGTAATGCATTGTCTGGAATTACCACTCCTCAAACCATCAAGATAGAAGGACATATCAAGAATAAAAAGGTAATAGTGTTGATTGATTTAGGAAGTACCCACAATTTTATTCATTGTAAGATAGCAAAAGAATTGAATTGCTTCCTATATCTAGCACCAGAGTGTCAAGTGATGGTTGCAAGTGGAGGAACGATAAATTGCTCTCGAAAGTGCCATAATATCAAGCTATCCAGGGGAGAATATGTATTGAATAGCCCAATGCTTTCGATTCCAATGGGAGGTGTTGATGTTGTACTAGGAGTTGAATGGCTACAATCCTTGGGTACAATAGCTTTTAACTTTCAAGAACTTTTCATGAAATTTTATGCAGCAGGAAAGGAAGTTGAATTAAGGGGTATTACAGGGAAACTGGGAAAGATAATCAGCTCTAATGGTATGACAAAGCTTCTAAAAAAGGAACAACGAGGTGTAATTGCACAATTATGTTCGCCAGATGTTTCCACATCGAAATCATCTATTTCTCTAGATCTCCAAAAAGTCTTAGACAATCATTCCAAGGTATTTGAGACTCCAAAAGGTCTCCCACCAATTTGTGATCACGATCATGCTATTCATTTGATTCCAGGAAATGTTCCTCCAAACATCAGGCCGTATAGATATCCCTATTCCCAAAAGAGTGAAATTGAACGTATGGTTTCAAAAATGCTAGAGGATGGTATAATTCAACCTAGCCAAAGTTCTTTCTCTACTCTAATAGTATTGGTGCACAAGAAGGATGGATCATGGTGCATGTGTCCGGATTATAGGGAGATCAACAAGCTCACTATTAAAGATAAGTTTCCCACTCATGTCATTGACAAATTATTGGATGAATTGCATGGATCAATTTACTTCACCAAGTTGGATCTTCGTTCAGGATATCATCAAATCAGAATGAAGATTGAAGACATATCGAAAACAACATTTAGAACTCATGAGGATCACTATGAATTTTTGGTCATGCCTTTTGGCCTTACCAATGCACCTTCTACATTTCAAGGCTTGATGAATTCCATTTTCAAACCCTTCCTTAGAAAATTTGTGTTAATATTTTTTGATGATATACTAATTTGTAGCAATTCTTCGAAGGATCATGTTGAACATGTTCACAGGGTGCTACAACTATTTGAGGAGAAACACTTATATGCAAAAAGATCCAAATTTTTCTTTGGAGTACAAGAGGTGGAATATCTGGGTCATATTGTATCTCATGCAGGAGTTAAGGTAGACTGTAGCAAAATTAAAGCCATTAAGGAATGGAAAATCCCCACATCCATAAAGCATTTGCAAGGACTCTCGGGTTGATAGGGTATTATCACAAGTTCGTTGAGAATTATGGGAAAATAGCAGCACCTCTAACAACATTATTGAAGAAAGATGCATTTTCATGGATTCCAGATGCAACAAAGGCCTTCAAACATCTTAAATAAGCAATGTGCCAAGCACCGGTCTTAGCTACACCAGAATTCACAAAAACCTTTATCGTAGAATGTGATGCTTCAGGAAATGGAATTGGTGTTGTTTTAATGCAATATGAAAGACTCATTGCTTTCAAAAGTCGTCCAATAAAGGGAAATTATTTACACTACATGCACTTAAGAAATGGCAACCCTACCTAATGGGAACACACTTCAAGGTAAAAACGGCCCATGATAGCCTTAAATACTTTTTAGAACAAATATTATCCTCTAAAGAACAACAAAAGTGGGTCACAAAGATGTTGGGTTATGACTTTGAAATCATCTACAAAAAAGGGAAGCAAAATGTTGTGGCAGATACACTCTCCAGAAAGTACAAGGATGTGGAAGCATTGTTGTGTTTCATTTCTATTATCCAACTAGATTAGACAAACGAAGCAAGGGGGGAATGGAAGAATGACGAAGAAGTGTGGTCACTTATTCAAAAGTTACAACAAGATTCTAGTACATCTAATACATTTAGCTAGAAAAATGATTCATTATGGTACAAAGATCGCTTATACCTCTGTAAGAATTCCCAACTCAAATAAAAGATTCTTTAGGAATTGCACACTTCTCCCTTAGGAGGGCACTCAGGATTTTTAAAAACTTACCACAGGGTTAAGAAGGAATTTTTTTTGGATGGCCTTAAATTGATATTCAAAGTTTGTTTGAAATTTTTGTTGCCACCAAAATAAAGGCTGAAACAATTAAGACACTAGTCTATTACAACCTTATCCATTCCAACCAACATAGGAGGTTCAATGATTTTTTCATAGGTTTACCCAAGTCTGAGGGAAAGAGTGTCATCATGGTGGTAGTTGACAAACTTACCAAGTATGCACACTTTTTTGCATAATCACATCCATTTAAAGCCAGTACAATTTCCACTGCATTTATGGAAACAATTCAAAAGATACATGGAAACCCAAAGATTATTGTAAGTGATAGAGATCCCATTTTTACTGGAAATTTTTGGAAAAAAATTATTTTCTTGTCTTAATACTTAGTTAGCTCATAGCTCATCTTATCATCCTCAATCTAATGGGAAAACTGAGATAGTAAACAAATGTTTGGAAGGATATCTTCGTTGCTTTGTATCTGATAAATAAACACAATGGGTCAAATGGTTGCCTCTAGCTGGATGGTGGTATAACACTTCCTTCCATACTACAAAAAAAATGACCCCATTTATGGCACTTTATGGATATCAGCCACCATCGATCACATCATATTTAAGAGAAAAATCTAAGGTTCTAGCAGTGGAACATCACATCGAGCATCAACAACGAGTTCTCCAACTCTTAAAGGATAACCTCATGTTGGCGCATAATAGAATGAAACAACAAGTAGATCAACATCATAACAAAAGAAGTTTTGATGTAGGTGACTGGGTATTCCTATAGCTACAACCATATAAACAAATGTCCCTCAAGCAAGCTAAGAAGGATAATAAATTATCACCAGAGTATTATGGTCTTTACAAGGTGTTGCAAAAGATTGGTACTATGGCATACAAATTGGAGCTTCCTGCAACTTCTCGGGTGTACCCAATTTTCCATGTTTCATGTTTAAATAAGGTTATAGGCGACAAGCTCCCAGTTCAAACAATATTGCCAGAACTTGACGAGGAAGGAAAAATTATATTGGAACCAGAAGCAGTCATAGAAACAAGAACTCAACAGCTAGAAATCGACATTTCAGAGTATCTCATAAGTGGAAGAACTTATCCTGAAAATTCACATGGAGGATGAGATTTATTACAGAAGCATCCAAAACTACTCAAGCATTGAGGACAACACTTTTTTTGAAGGAGAGGGGCATGTTAGGTCCCTATAATACTATGATGCCCCATTACTATTGTAGTTGTATCTCTTATTAATATTGTTGTGCCCCTATTGTCCCCTATTTTTATTACTGTGCCCCATTAGAATCCCTCTGTTGTTATTTTTGTTGCCTTTATATTATTATTGTTGGTCGGCTGGGTTATATTGTGACCCCTTAAACTTCTCCTATATATAGAAATGAGGTTTTGTCATTTGAATCATCCAATAATTGTTCATTTGTGTAATGTAAAGGAGGTTTCCCCCTCGAAGAGGCTAAATTATAAGGCATTGATCTATCTTTTCTATCTTTTTCTGAGTTGGTTTCATAACATTCAATGTCGTTCACATTTACAAAGTGTCATTTGCACTTTTATCTTATCATCACAAGTGTCACTTTTGGGCATTGGAATTGTCACACATTATAACATAAGAGTTGTGGTTCATTGCAAGACGCAAATTTTGTGCAAATGGGTCTTATCTATCATATAGACATGTGTTAGACTCATTCCTAAAGTATTGAGCATTGTCATAAAAGTGTCGTCACTGTTGTCGCAAAATGTACCCTAAGTGTCACACTTGGAGGAGGTTGTTGCATTGCCACCGCATTGAGAGGATCATGTTGTTCTTGTGTACTGACATTTCAATGTTGTGTAATAAATTCTTCTAAGTGTGTGCTATCATTCATAAGTTCAATCCTGGTCTCACCTCTACATTACTGATCCCGCACTTAGCCAAATCTTGAAAAACATTATGCCTGGCCAACTTGATCCAACTAGGCGTCCTTGAACTGTGCATTGCAGAGGAGTAAGGCTCAAGATTCCCCCTTGCCTCCTGGAATAACATAATTTGTAGTTCCTACCTCCAAGGACTACACATTATGTAGTATTAGTGCTCAACCTTTCCCTTTCGACCTCCTCTTAATGGTAAAAAATGGCCTCATCATCATGTGAGAGAGACCACCAGGTCAGAGCCCTAACTAAGCCCTTATTCATTTGATGTAGTAGTTCTAAATGGTTCAATTGGGTCCACCTACCCCCTCTGTCCCTGTTGGCTTATAATGTATCTCTTATTTACCAATAGAAAGAGAGAAATCAGATCTTCCTTCTTGTTGTTCACATGCAAGCAAGAAGATCCTTAAGATAATTTTATGGCTAAGCCAAGCCGCAACTAAGGTCTACCACTACGTAAGGGCACTTCTAGAATGCAGTGATTGATCTAACTATATATCCATTGTATGATGCAGGGGATAAAGATAAATTCTAAACCTATCTCAATCAATTAGATATAGATCTATCCCAACTGAGAGAAAAATAACTAAATAAGTAGGGATTTTAACATGTGTGGTGTATGATGAATATGTCGCTAATGAAATAGTTCTACTAACTAATATTATAATTACCAAAACATGCCTAGTTTAAAGATATTAATAACAATGACCGATTAACTATTAAAACTAGGAAAAATTTCTCATAATTTCAATAGTTATTAAATCAACTTTTAATGGATGATTTCTAAGTAACTAGTTACTTAGAAATCTAGCTTAAGTACTTGAATAAAGAGAAATTAATAACAGATCTACGTGATTATGAATTAGATAGCTAACCAAAAGACATATGTTGTCACAACAAACATGAATGCACAATATGAGCAAACTTTACACAAATATGTCATTACATAAATGAAATTTTCATTTAAATAAAAATATTCAAATTACAAATTTATGAAACCTGGCCTCTTTCTTTGTTCCTTGGACTGATCTCCAACAGTCTTTCACAGACCATAAATCCTACCACTTAAATAAAGAGTTGTAATAGTGCAAGCTCTGCCCGCAATACAAAGTCTAGATTTGAAAAAGGAAAAACCCCATTAAACCAAATCTTAGTTTTCTCTTCCTTCCTACAACTATAATCCCTTATACATGAGCAATTTAGAGCCTCTAGTTTTAGGGAAGAGGAACCCCTTCCTCATTCTCAAGGCTGCTATTTAATTGCAAAAATGAGAACTAAAAATGGAGAACTATTGAATTTTTTGTTGTCAATCCTACATCTTCTTCCTTGTTGGCCCCTTCTCATTCTCCCAATCTATTGTGCTTAATCACATTCAACATATCTCCTTCCATAAACCAATCAAAATCAAACTAAATTAAATTTCACACTAAAATCAAAATTGCAAATTTGGGAAAAATCAACTCTCCAATCAAAATCCAGTTAAATAAATAAAATAAAAAAACAAAATATGAGCATCCCATTGATCTCTGTAAATATATTTTTGGTTGAAGAGGACAAAATTGGATATATCTGTGACAACAAAATCTTTGGGAAAATTAAGATGCAAAAAAAAAAAAAAAAAAAAAAAAAAAGTTTTGATTGTGAATTTGTAGCTTGATTTTATGTTATTTTTAGGCATAATTAATGACCAAATATGGTCATGAAACCACTTCAAAAATATTCTCCATGATTTTATCTTTCTAACGAACTATTCTGACCCTCATTTGGCCAAGGAAAACTCAACTTAGGAGTACTCCAAAGTTGAAGGGTCAAAACTACCAAAATTTTGGAAAATGCATGATTAGGCACAAAAATTAAACCATTCTAATTAAAAACTCTATTCTTAACTATACAATTAATAATTATTAATTATTTATATAATTTAAAACCAATTAATTACAATTATTACATTAATATAAAATATATAAAATTAATTATAAATAAAATTAAATTATAATTACAAATTATTAAATAAATTAATTAAACCAATAAAAATACAAACTAATTTGATTAAAATATATTAATTTATTTTAAAAAAAAAAAAAAACATTTCACGGAAGTGCATGCCATTAGTTTAGTGGCTCTTTATTAAATAAGTGGAGAGGGGCTTTAGTAATGAGAGGTATAAGGGACAAGGATGGGAGGTATAAGGAGGGAAACGTAGTGGAGGGATAAGGAGGTCTCGGGGTTTGGGAGATAAGGGATATCGGAGGTGGGTATCAAACAAGTTACTAGATTTTTAGAGCCCGAGATGTGGAGGAGGGAGGAGAGATAAGGAGGTGAGGGAAAACGGGAAGGGAGTTATAAGGTCTTGGAGGTGGGGATCTCAGAGTTATAAGGGAAAGGGTTACAAGATATTGAAGTTATGAGGTGAGGTGAGGTGAGACTTCTCTTTTATATAAATTACAATTACAATTTACAATTACTTAAAGTAAGTTTTAACTACATAATAAGAAAAAACAACTACAATTGGGATGTCACATCTTATAAGTTTTTTAAAATTTGAATTGGAAAGACCTTTTGAGATTAGGATCTTGTTAGTGTTTAGGAATCACTAGTCACCAAATGTACTTTTTCAATGTCAATTGGTAGGGTCCTAGGTCAAATTGTTATGTTTCAAATAAATTTTCAAATAAAATTTGATCATTCGTTAGTTGGTCACTGTCTAGGTCGTTACTACTCCCTTCATTCTCATGGTCAATAAGTGCCATAATGGTCTTGTCATCACTCCTTGTGATAGGTCATCCAAGAGTGTGTTGGTCATTATTTTGGTTATCAGTCCATTTATTATTATTAGTAGGTCAGGTCATTCAAAAAGTCATGTAAAAAGTCATATTACCACCTAGGTCACCATCATAGGGAGTAGTGATAGGAAAAGTGTTCTAAACGTTTCCTAAAGCATATTTCACTCTTCATGAAGATGTAACTTTGCCTAATAAAGTTACAAAGCTGCAGTACACTAGCCTATAAATTAATTTTGCAAAAAGACAAAGTGATCTCACATCATCACCCAAAGGAACTTCTAGCCTATAAAAAGATTAAAAAAAACACACCATTTGTTTTCTCACTCTCATAAAGCATATCACCATAATCATCATGTAATCTAGCCATCAGAGCATCAAAAATTTGCCTCCAAGTAAGCCATTTCACCTCCTCATCGTGCTTTTGGAAAAAGTGTTGCGCTTTTGGGAAGGGAGCCCAAACAACCATTACACAGGTGTTCTCTAGAAAAAATAGGTTCAAACACATCCTTGGCAAGTAAGTGGACTTCATTTAGTCCTCCTTCATCCTTCATTTCATCAATTTGATCACAAAAAAGTTAGTGAATTACCCTCTCCTAGGGTTTCGTTGCACTTTTCATTTCTTGGTCAGTTTTCTTCTTTGTTGTGGCAAAACCTCTACATTGTATGCTCAAACACCCTCACTCATACTCCATTTTCCTCCCCTAAACTTTTCCCATGCCCATTCCCCTCATTTCCTTCACTTCCCAACAAATCCTAGCCTATACTACACTTTCCTAGGCTAGGACTTTGTTTTCAAGTTTTTTACCCCTTCCCCTCTCTCATTTCCCAAATTTCCACCTCCCTACACTCCCTAAAACCTATCCATACCCCCCAAAATTTCCCCAAGGATTTAAACAGCCCCAACCCCTTCATTCCCCTCCCTCTACAAGACAGTCCAAAATCCCTTGTTTTCCCAAAAGAAAACCCTAATTTTTCCTCCTAGTGAGCTAGGGTTTTACCATGGAGGGAGAGAACACATACACTAAGAAGAAAAAGTATAAAGGAGGGAAAATTTCCTGGTATGAGCCCACTAAGGTGCAATAAATCACGGCCTCACCCTTCATTAAGAGATCTTTCCAAGATGTGGGCTACCTAGATTTCTGTGAGAAGATCGAAGAAGTAGGTTCCAATGCCAAATTGACAAGCCTCTTTGCCACGAACTTCAGGAATGATAAGGCTAGCATAGCAGGGTTTGACTTCACTATTTTAGTAGATGCCATTCCCATAGCCCTTGCATCCCTAACCATGGAGAAATCTGGTTCAAAGGGATGGACCTAGACATTGACAACTACAAAGTATTTTTGAAGCCACCTAATATAAATGCTCCTATGCATATTTTTCCCTTTAGGAATTTGCTTGAAAAGTATGCTCCTCTTATGAAGATGATCATGAAGTACTTTACCTGAGAGGGATGGTTTTCAAAGCTATAGCAGTATCATGTGAGACTACTCATGCATTCCACAGCGAACAAATTTCTTAACCTACCTCATTACCTCTACATAAGCCTTATCAAGATGAGAGAAAAGGTACAACACAAAGGGAAAGATCACCAAGCAAGCTTCTTCCATCATAACTTGGTCAAAGTTATTGTCTTGCATCAGTTTTCACAGGTAAACTTATCTTGGGAGGTATTCATGCAATCAACCTCTCTTTTTCTTGCTACAAGTCAACCTAGCAGTCAAAGTACATCATTGACATCTCTAAGACCTCAAGAAGTTGGCTCTACAAGAAAACCAATGAAAAAGACACCTAGGGCTAAGGTGACCAAAACATATAGCAGAGAAAAGAGGCTTGTGTTTTCTCCAAGCATTGAGAAGAGATATCAGCCTACTAGAGTTGGACAAGAAACATCAGAACACTAGAATGAGGCACCTTTCCATGAGAAAGAACAGGTACATTTTGATGATGACATGGCAGACCTTGAAATATATGAGGAAGACAAGTCACCTAAGAAAATAATGAAGGAGAAAGAGGCACAAATCGGAGAGCTTAAGGATGACTTGGAAAAGGAAAACTTTATGATTGCATTCTTACAGTAGGAAAACATGCAACTCAAGGTAAATCAGTTTTTGCTTTCTAAACCTAGGGTTGATGTGGTGGCATAGGATGACAAAGGAAATGTAGTGATAGATGTGGAACATATTGAGGATCAAGAGATTCGGATCAAGCATAAGAGTCCAAAGGCCAGAGGGCTAAAGAGACAAAAAGGACTAGGGAGTGAGCCATCTCCTCCACTAGGTGAGCAGGACATTGATAAATCATTGGCAGCCGAATTTGAAAAGAACAAAGAATATTGGCTTGATGAAGTCAATAAGAATCTGGAGAAACTTTTGAAGAAGTCCAAGAGGGCCACTAAGCTTCAAGGATACATGGCCAGGCACTATTGCACCAGGAATTGGATCAGTCAAATCAAGGTTAGGAATTTGAAGAAGAAATTGAAGAAACCACTAATGAAGCCTGTTAGGTTCCTATACCAATAGGTTTCATCTTTCATGATTGACAGAGGAAGGGCTAAATATGTTCATCATTGCAGGATGCAAAGGTTCCATAATTTGTGCACATACTATGAAAATTAAAAAATGAAAAGAGGGTATGCCTTAAAAGAATAATCAAAAGGAAAGAAAAAAAATGGTCAAAAGAAAAGTAAAAATGAACCCCAAACTAAAGACCAAGAAAGTGGACAATCAAAATGCCACTACTATATTTGGGCAGCATCATACTCTACAAATACTACTGCTAATCATACTTAATGGATGGCCCAATAGCCTAATCTGGACCATGCCATGTTTAAATTGCATGTTGCAGAATAGAGAATGTTTCCTATCCAAACAGCTCAAGCTTGGAAGATGACTAGCTAAATAGAGAAATGAAGGAGCCCAACTGCTTAATCTGGGTCCTTGGAAGAAATAAGGGCACATTTAGATAGGAGGAAAGTCAAAAGAAAAAGAGAACAATCAGGGTCTGCTAATTCAAGTGCACCCACTTCAAGTGAAGAAAAAATGTTAGGATTACTAGGTTGGGTAAGTAGTGCAAGGTTGCAGAAATGAAGGGTCATCACCAATTGGCTTATCAAGTACAAGACTCATTCCATTCAAGATATTGGCATCAAAGCAGAGGTTTGAGGACATAACATTGGGAGCATGTCTAATTTCCCCTATTTTCCCCAAAACATCATTTACTAACATCCCTAAGGACCTTGAGATCTGCTCAAGTGTCCTGTTCCACTTCAGTTCATGACAGAATACCAGGTCAAATTAAGAAGTTCAATCAAGGAAAAGAAGCCACATTTTTGTGTAAAAGTCTTTACTCTCATTTCATTTATCTTCCATTCCCAAGTTTGACTTCTTAAAAACTTAATCTTTGCCCCTACACTCACCTCAGAATGTCATATTAACAACTAATGTATTATCTAACTCCCTAAGTTCCCCCCTTTTCCCTAATTCTACAAAGAACTATGTGAAAATTCCCAAAAATCTATATAAATACCCTCCCCCTAGCACTATAGCTATATAGCCTTCTCTTGGGGAATATCAACCCATCAGGAGTTAATATTAACCCTGTTTGACCCTAAACTATGGTTTTTTAATTTAAAACTATGGCTAAAAATCAAAAAATCAAATCCCCGCCCTCATTAACCCTTCCTACCCCTTTTTTCCGCCCTAAATACATTTATTATAATGTTTTTTAAATAAAAACATTTATAAATGGGCACGAATAAACCTCGAAACCCAAATCCTAAGGTTAAACCCCCCCCCGCCCCCCGCGCCTGATTTATTTAAATCTATTAAATTATTGGGCGGGTCCCCCTTTGTTAACACGTCGTCACATCACGATTGCCACCATCCGTCCGATCATGGGTGATCTAATCCAACGATGGGTGGTCATTTTCCCACAGAACGTGCCCGACCTTTTGCATCCGGGGGATTGGCGGTATTACCGCCATACCCCCGCCACGCGTCGGGCCTCCTGCACTGTTCGGGAGCCCCCCCAACCCCCCCCCCCTTTAAACCACTTACCACCAATGGGGCCTCTGGGGAAACCACTTACCGCCCTTCCCCCTTCGCTGACGTCACATCCCCGTCAGCGTGACATCACCTCACCTTTCCACCACCGCGCCTCCACGTCACCTACACATCGTCTGTCCACCCACCTGCCCTGCCACCCTGTCACCGCCACCTAGCCACCCACGTCAGCTGCCACGTCACCCTGCCGTACCCGGACCCATGATGATGTCAACATGACGTCATCACCAAAAAGGCGCCAAAGGGCCAAAAGTGCATAAAAAGACGGGAAATGACCGTTGTTTGTCATTTTCATTCGTCGTTTCCGGAGCACTCTACATGCAAAAAACGTCGTTCACTGTCGAAGTCAAGAATTCACCCACCAAAGTTGATGATGCCCTCATCGTCGACCCAAATGCCTGCAATTTATCCAGCTTGACGCCTCCTCCACCGAGAAAACCAGGTATTTTCCACAGGTGACCTACTTTACCCTCATTTCTCCTATTTTTCTCCTAAATCCCTATAAAGAAACTCTGCAAAAGCTCCTCACAGATAAATTTGTCCATTGAAACTACTTAAAAACCTGGTAAAACCCCTGCACCACAAGGCTCTGCAAGAAACCCGTGCCCTTCTACGATTTCACCATAAAAACTAATTAGAGAAGTTGAGCTACTGGCTAAAAGCAAATACAACTGTTCCCTCATCCCTGATATCAGAAATTTCCTTGAAAACCCAACTAATTAGCTCAAACACACTCTGGTTCTTCCAACAGAGTGCCCCACAGTTCATCAAAACTGAAAAGAGTTTCCTCATATTCTCAGGGTGCTCACTGCTAAACACAATTTAGTGGACATTCCTCAACCTTTGCACCAATCCTAAACTCAAGTAAAACATCAATTTAAAATCAAACGTGGCCACTCCATCTGCACTGGATGTAGCTCCTGTTAATCCACCCAATAAAGAGCTTGAAGCTATGCCACAGTGATTTCCTCATTGCAGATTTTGTGGTAGAGAGGAACCACTTGCAGACCTTCTGCCAGCTGAGGAACAGTCACTTGGATAACAGTGACATATATGGCATCTGGGAGTTCAATCTGCCCACCTACTTCCTACCATCTGTAAATGTCTTTCCTGAAGTCATTCACCTCTATGCAGAAAACTATGACCAGAAGCTCAGAGCTGTAAAGTCTCCATCTGGGAGCATCCTCTTTTGCATAACACCAGACTCCATCAATCAGATGCTGAACTAAAAGCAAACCCAGCTACTATACCCTTTTTCCATTAAGTACTTGCTGGATGAGGGCTCCATGCTCTCTAGCACAGACATTGCTGCAGTGGCCAAAAATTTCATGAAGGCAGACTGCCAACCTTCTGGGCCACCTACTTTTTCATATATAAATTTCAATGAGGTAGGCAAGTTGTTGGTGGACATGATAACCTCTGTGCTGGGATTCACCACAAATGAGCATGTTGATGAAACTGTGCTGGTCATGCTATCTGCATATAGCCTTGAGAAGCCCCCTGCTGTAAAATACAATTATGCCAAGTATATTGCCAACAAGATGCATGACCAACTGTCAAGGCTAAAAAGGGAAGCAATATTTAAATACTCATCATACATCTATCACCTGTTCATATATTATCAAACAGATTGCTTCTAGTGCCCAATCAAAAAGCTAGACTCACAGGGTGAGAGGAGGTCTGTCATCTTTTGGTCTTCAGTCTTCCACCAAGTCCAGAATTCTCCCTATTCCTACTGTGAATTTATTGACCAATTTGTTTATCCAGTCACATGCCTCTTAAAGAGGACTCCTCCTGCCAGATTGTCCAAAGATATGAAGAAAATCTTACAGCTGTCCAGGAACTACAAAATAGGTGATTCGTATTATACCAAAATCACACAGTTATCAGAATCTATGGTTGTGAGCTTTGTCCCTACAGGCTCCCAAGGTATGTGCCTATGAGGTTGTTTGCCTTGGAATACTATACGCAACTCATCAATTCTGACCTCACACACTTCCACAGTGCCAAGAATAAAGCCAATCTAAAGTTCAGAGACCACCTAGGCCCATTCATCATGAATAAGAAAGATGGTTGGCAAGAAGCTGATCAAATATTGGGGCAGCAGCTCAAACTTAAAAGAAGCTTCTTGTGGGTCCCTTATGACCCTGAAGGCTTTATCAGTGCTAGGAGAGTCAAGTATAGGCTACTAGCCTATAAACATTGCCCATATCCACAAATAGAACACTTTGCCAACCAAGATGAATGGGTGCCTGAATCAATAGTAGAAGAATTTACTCAGGAAGAGAAAATGGAGCAGACTGTGAAAGATTTAGAGAAAACTCTTGACTTGGATTCTTGTCAACAGGTCTTGTTCAAGCAACCAGCCCAAGTAGGAGAAGGAAATTTCACTGCTCCAGCTGCACAGACTACCCAGCAAGCATCTACAACCACCACTACAGCAAAAGGAAAAGAAATAATGGATGAACAGCAAGAGACAGAGGCAAGGCAGCCCAGCTCCTCAAAGGATCAAACTCAAGGGCAAGCCCCTTTACAGCAAACTGGACCACCCCAAATCCCAATTTTGCAAACACCTCTCAATGAAGAGAGAGGAAAAAAGTGAGATAGAGAGGAGGTCACACCTCCAAGTGGGTCAACACAGCAACCAGAAGCCAAGAGGCCAAGGATTGACCCTGAAACAGAGGAAGAAGACATCAGCGAGGAAAGGGCATAAAGCCACAACAGAGAAAGACAATCTAGCCAGAAGACTGCCACTAGTTCATTTCAGCTCGAACAGGCCATGCATCAAGGCACAAAGGTATCCTCCTCAAGGCAGCAGGGAAAACAACCAACTGGAATCAAAGGATCCTTTAAGGAGATCAAGGCCCAAAATGAACTCTTAAGAGTTCAACTATATGATCAATTTTTGAAGACAACACCCTCCAAGCAGCAGAGATTGATGGCAGCATACGACATCAAGGAAGATAAGATCATTTTCACTCATCTTAAGCCTAAAGTGCCAAAACCCAGATCATCTGCGGACTACACCAAAACAAGTTTAGAAGTCCTCTCCAAGGACATACACCCCATGGATCAAATAGAGCTGCACAAACAGACTAGGGAAATGGTATATGCTACACTTGCAGACAGGGCTATGCTGGCCCCCATCAGTTAAAAGAATCACTAAAGAACACAAATACACAACTTGATTTGGAAAGGTTGTCTTCCTCTACTAAGGACAACAGAATAAAGACTTTGGAAGACATAATCATTGATCTAGGACATGATCCAAAAGATCCAAAGGATGTTAGGGCTGTTATGAATAAAAAAGAGGATGACACTGTTGCACTGAGAAAGCAGGCAAAATCCAACCATTCACCCTCAAACAACAGAACTTGCACAAGAAAAGCAAGTGGATGATGCCATGGATCTGCTTCTGATGATGAATCAAAGAATATTGCAAATGGAAGTAGAATTAGAGAAGGCATTGCAGGACAAGCAAGGGGAGTCAATCTCCCAGCCCCCTCAAACATCTACAACTCTTGGACCTGCCCCTCCTACACAAGCAGCAGTAGCCCCTCCTGTCATTCCAGCACCAACCAAAGCTACATCAACAACAGGAGCAACAGCAGCAGCAGAATCCAGCATGAGTATGGAGGACTTGATGAAAGTTGTCAAAGAGATTGAAACTAAAGTGACAGAAATGAATGAAGCCAAGGATGACAGTGGCAGAAAAGCAAAGAGAAATAAAGGCCTTGGAGGCCAAAGTAAAAACTTTGGAAAAGGAATTGCTTCTAGGAAAAACCTTAGCAGAAATCAAGAAGATAATTTGGGCCAAATCTGGACAATCAATACATGACCAATGGAGGTCAATCCAGGCAATACATGAGCAGGTTGAACTAATAGGCATGGCTCATGTTGAAATACAAAGAGCCAGAACAACACTAAGAATCATGCCTGAGCAAGCCAATAAAATGATACATTTCCTCAATAACCACGCTAGGGAGGAATTGGCAGCTCTAGAGATAAACAGCAGAACAGACACCATCCTGACAGCTAAGAAAGTGCTAACTTTGAGGAACTTCACTCAAACTCTAGAAAGAAAATGTCAGGAAATGAAGGCAGAAATTGATGAATTCAGGGAAAAAATGACAGTGTTACAAGATAAAGGACTGCCAAGCCTAGTGACTGGCACGGGACAACTGCTGTCATATAATCAGTATATCACAAGGATCAACAATTATGTTGAAAATCAAATAACAACATCCAACACCTCCACAAAAGAAGCAGGGCCTCCCTCTGGGCAGTCTCTGTATGACAAATTAGAAAATCTATTTTTCATTGAGAATGAGATAAATCATCTGTTTGAGGTGCCTCCAAACTTCTACAGATATACAGAAGCAGATGAAACACTGGTAAAAATAAGGAGGCATCAGCTACCTCCAGCTGATTGGTAGCAGGCAATGCTAGAAATTGAGCCCAGGTGATGCCACTATATTATTCCTTTTTTGTGAAAAATTCAGATCTCAGTCACAGTACAGGTTAGCAGACAAATCAGCACGCAAGTATCACAGGAAGCATCCGTACAGTGATTCACCAAAGCACCCAGACAGCAGGCTCAACTAACGCAGAATTAAAGGTACAGCTACAGCCAACTTTCCTGAGCCATAAAGTCAAAAGTTGTCTGACAAAAAGATAGCTGCCATCTCAACATTAAATGCTGTATTTATTTCTTTCATTTACTTTTTGTAAGAGAGTTGATGGTGCAATTTATTTCACAATAACTCACTATTGAGATATTTTGTATCCTATTTTTGTATATATATCCCCTCAAAGAACGTATTGAGGGTCGGTTGTAGTGAAACTCTTTTAGAAGAGTTGTATTGTATATCTGAGACATTTTATCTAATACAAATTGCTGGTGGAGTTCCTGAGTTCTATACTGTCTAAAGGTGGAAATGAATGGCCCTGTTGTGTTGCAGAATTCTTGTGTCATTTGCTGGAACAATAAGTAATTCTGAATTGTGTTCTTGTTTTTCTGTGTATGCCAAAATTCATATATTTTCATAGTCATAGTAAATAGAGAAAAAGAATAGCTTAGGATTTGTTTGAACACACCCTATGCTTAATCTCTATTTCTAAATATGTTTTCTTCTGGATTAGCCATGGATATGAATTCTTAATTGCTCATGTCTAAACTAATTCTATCATTGTGAATATTGTTTAAGAATTCTTAACTGCTCTTGAGCAATACTGTCATTTTTCCTTTGTTAGCATAGTAAAAGATTCTTAATTGCCTTTCACTCACTAATTCCATAACCTCATCATAAAATTTAATAAATTTTTCCACATATGCATGTCTGGGTTTGCAGCAATACTTTATCTTCATAAACATTCTTCAACAACACACTACCTGAACTCCATTGCCCAATGGACCAAACTGTACTGTAATCTATACCATAGCTCTGTTTGAATTCACCAACCCACCAAACTCAAACAAAACAGCACACCATAGCTAGCCTAAAAGTATCCACCAACAAAGCTAAATTATAAAGAGAGAGCCCTCTCTGGTTACAGGTAGGCTAGGACTTGTAACTGAAATATTGGTCAGTGGTTACCTCGGCCGTATTACCTTTAGGAAGCAGGGAAAAACCTGAGTGATAACATTAATGGTGACTCCACTGGGGAATTTATTTCAAAATTACCAATTGCAAGAAATTAAGCTTCCTGTTAAACCTTCTCATAGAACAGCAAGGAAGCAAAACTCAGAAGCTGGCTCCAAAGAAGAAATCTCGTTACACTAGGTCCAACCCTGACCCTAATCCCCCAGATATCTTTGAAAACCCTAACTTAATCCTCAAGATCTTGAAGAAACAAGAGCAGCTAGGATAGCTCTCAGATTCAGATACAGAACCAATTCAGCAGAGCTATATTCCTACTCCTGTCAAAGCATCAGTTCACCCTCACATAACCCCTACTTATCCTAGTTCCTCATCCACTTCCCAAGGTAGTTTCCCCACTCCTCCATCCCCAACACACCATACTCCTGTTATCCCTGTTGTTCCAGCTGTTCCACTCCTTCTTGCTGTCCCTTTTGTCCCTGCAAATATGGCTAGATATGCTCCTTTACACCTACCTGCAAATCCAGGGGCAATGCCCCAAGACTATCAAAGCAAAATCACTTACTTTGATGGTACTGGCACTTATACAGCCCAGAAACACACCAAGAGAATGCAGGACTATTTTGCGAACTATGAGATAGATGATGAAGATGTAAGAATGAAAATTTTTCTGCAAAGTTTGACAGGGGATGTAAGGAACTGGTTTAGGTCTCTAGCTGCCAATTCTATACTCAATCCTGATGCCTTATACTTAAGTTTTTTGAACAGATGGGAAAAGAAGAAAGACCCTCTACACATACTAACAGAGTATGATAACTTGAAAAGGGGTCCACAAGAAACAGTTCAAGATTACTGTGCTAGGTTCAACAATGTATACAACGCCATCCCTCAGAACTTGAGACCTCCACCTGATCTGGCCTTGATCAAATTCCCTGATGGATTTGATCCAGATATGGCATATCAATTAAGAGAAAGAGCACCTCCAAGTCTTGCAGACATGCAGAATATAGTTGTAAGTGTGGAGGCAAACCTGATTGCCAAAAGAACCAGAGCAAAAAATGAGAGAAGAACAACATTTAAAGAGGAACCCTCAACCTTTGACCAAAAGCTAGATGCAATCATGAAGGGTATGGAGAGGTTGGGAGATAGAGTTGAGACCATGGAGAGAAAGTCCTCTTGGGAAGGGCAAAAAGCAACACCACTAGGAATCCCAATTTTAGAAAAAACCAAAACCCAAATGCTGGAAGGATTGGTCCTGATCAGAATATCAGACCTCCATTTCAAGAAAACTATGCAGAAACCTCAACCACTAGTGAACAAATAGAAGACCCCCACATCAATCTAATGGGTTTGGACAGTGAACAACAAGTATTCTTAACACAAGATGATCAACAAGCCCAAGAATACAAGCAATTCCAAGAAAACTCTGGTGAGTCATTTGATTTCAGAGAAGGGTATGACACAGCAGTCTATGAAGTACAAAAACAATACAAGTTAAGAAGTATAACCATAGATATACCTGAGAATACCAAACAAACAAACACCAAACTGCCCAAAAAATCTAGTGATAAATCCATTTCAACAGAGTCCTCAGACATGAAACTCCAGAGGGAGGTCACAGTGGAAGATATATCTGATGTACAACCTCCTGTAAAACCTACACCTACACCTCTTCTTCCAACATAAATCTTGGGCAGACCTCTAGAAAACAGACCCAATCCAAGCATACCTCAAAACAGTGTACCTGACCAGGACAATGTCACTCAAAATTCAGCGGAGAAAGAAAAACTTGTTGCTCACAATATAAAAGTTCAGATGGAAAAACCTTTCAATCTAGAAATAGAAATTGGCAAACTGAAAATAGCAATTCCTCTTTCTGAACTGGCCAAACAAGAGGTCTTCAGACAACAAATTAATAGATCATTGCAAGTACCAGAGAATAGGGATGCAGCTAATATTCTGGATGACCAACCAGAGCTGATCTTTGGCTCAGAAGTCAATGGAAAATCAATGGATGGAGGGACTCCTCCATTCTATGTAAGCCTAAACATTCATGACAAAGTACTACACAACACCATGTTCGATTCAGGGGCCTCTCATAACCTAATTCCCAAATCAGTAGTGGAAAAACTTGAATTAGATATCACCAGACCCTATAAAGATTTTTTTTCATTTGATTCCAGCCAGGTGAGATGTTTAGGCCTGATCAAAGACCTTTATGTATCCCTGGTCCAATATCCAGCCAAAACAATTCTAATGGATGTAGTAGTAGCTGACATTCCACCCAAATATGGTATGCTCTTATCAAGATCATGGGGTGCCAAACTCCAGGATCTCTCAAACAACATGTCATATGCCACAATTTCAGTCTTTGGCCAACCAAAGAGACTGTACCGAGAAACACTGATGAAATATGTGGTCAGCAGTCAGGAGAAGCCCCAAAACTTCCCAATCTACTCCATTCATTCAGACATGGACTCATTCATACTGTACAATGCTGATATGTGTGCCAAAACTGAGGTCAAGCTTCTAAAAACAACAGAAACCAGGCATATGAATGAACAATCCACAACTCCAAATCGAAAGATCACTGATGTAATCAAACCAGCACAGTCTATTGATATATCACAAGAATCACCAAAACTAGACCAACCCACTGAACAAGTCTGTAAATCCATTGAAACAAACATTGATCAAGATACCTTGTGGTATTTAGAATTTGATGGGTCAGTAAATAAGCTAGGAGCAGGAGCAAGGGCCTGGATACACAATACTCAAAATGACCATGCTGTAGGTCATGCATATAGGCTTAACCTCAGATGTACAAATAACATGGCTGAGTATGAAGCCCTTTTACTAGGTCTCAAACTGATTAAGAGTCTAGGAGTGACCAAAGTTTCCATATTGGGTGATTCAGACCTAATTATACAACAGATAAAGGGAACTTTTTCACAAATGATCCCAAGTTAAGGTCTTATAGGTTAGCAGTGACAGACTTGCTCAACAACTTCCTTGAATATCAGCTTACCAAAATACCTAGAAGCCACAACTTGCATGCTCATAGTTTGACAACTTTTGTAAGCACCTATAAACTTCCTTTTGGGCCTAACCACCAGTTCACTGCTGAGATTAAACATAGGCCTTCTGTCCCAGACAATGTAGATAATTGGAAAGTATTTGAGAATGATACTCAGATAAACAATTTTTTGACCATGAAGGAGGAATTCTCAAACTTAAACATTGACGCAAGCATTAGGGATGATCAGCACCAAATTGATGAACTGAACACAAGTATATCAGCTGAAACAACAGATCTGATATTACATCCTACAACTTTTGACTCTGCCAATTTACAGAAGCTAAAACTAGCAGATCTTGACGAAATTATTGAAGAAGAAACTGAAGTAATTCAACTAAAGGATAATTTCTTGCCCACAGGTCTTACTCCTTTAGAGACATTTTTGATTCAAATGATCTCACTAAGAAACCAAGGATGTAACCCATCAATGCAGAAATAGAGAGTGTATATTGGGACCACTGAAAATCCCAAAATGGTTCAAGCTTTTCTAGAACCTTACCTCCTGATAAGAATCAGAATATATTTAAACTGTTCAAAGAGTTTCAAGATGTGTTTGCCTGGAGTTATG
>APFE030575158.1:38907-84162 GCA_000404065.3 Pinus taeda
TAGTCATAACCTTGATGATCTAACAACCTTCTCAAAATCAGACCAAGAACATTTAAAACACCTCAGACAAGTGTTCTTAATTTGCAGAAAGTATGGCATTTCTTTGAACCCAAAGAAATCATTATTTGGCTTGGAAGAAGGCAAACTCCAAGGACATATAATTTCAAAAGATGGCATAAGAATTGACCCTGATAGGATTCAAGCTATACTTCAGGTCCCCCATCCAAGAAACATCAAAGGATTGCAAGCCTTTTTAGGAAAAATTAATTTCCTAAGAAGATTTATTCCTAACTTGGCTGAGATGATAAGATTGTTGAACAATATGCTCAAGAAAGATGCCAAGGTCAAATGGACAGTTGAGGCTAAACAAGTTGAGAAATCCAAGATAGCTTTAACAAAAACCCTGTTCTTTACAAGCCCTAGTTTTGATAGAGATTTTATAATCTTCTCCTTTGGCTTTGAACGGTACAATTTGCTGTTTGTTCTTACGCAAAAGGATGACTGGGATTGTGAAAAAACCTATTTCCTTTTTTCAGTAGAGCCCTTGGGATGCCCCACTTCAAGTACGAAGATCATGACAAAGCAAGCATATGCCTTGTTAAAAAGCCACTAAAGGATTCAGGAGTTTACTATTTTTCTCTCTCACATAGTTGCATATGTGCCCAATGCAGTAGTTCAAGACATTCTTAACTTCAAGAGGAGATTGAAGGCAAGAGGGGCAAATGGATTGCCAACCATTCTGGAATATGATATAGAAATCAAACCAACAAAACTTATAAAAGGACAAGGGCTAGCTAAACTAATGACTGAAACTAATTTCCAAGCCCTTGACATCAATGAACTAGATAACGAACAGGAGATGGCGACTCCATAGATCAATCAAGCCTTTTTACAATCACCTTGGTATGTTGACATATGTTTTGTATTATTAAACCTCCAAGCTCCTCCAGGGTTATCCAGAACCAAAAGCAGATTTCTAAAATTGAAAGCTTCAAAATTTTATATCATAGACAATGTTTTATTTTGGAAAAATCATGAAGGTGTCCTGCTGAACTACCTAACTTCAGATGAAGCTGATAAGGTCCTTAGAGAATTTCATGTAGGAGATTGTGGAGGGCACTTATATTGGAAATCCACAATTGATGAAATCCTGAGCGCTGGATTTTATTGGCCGTCCCTGTTTACTGATTCAAAAAAGTTTGTAATGTCATGTCATAAATGTCAGATCTTTGAAGGGAAGAAAAAGTTGCTTCCCTTACCCCTCAAGCCCATTTCAACTGAAAAACCATTTCAACAATGGGGCTTAGACTTCGTTGGGGAAATTCACCCTTCATCCTTAGGCCAGCATAGATGGATCCTGACAGCTACTGATTACTTGATAGAGGCCATACCTTGCAGACAAGCAAATGACTCAACTATCATACAATTCCTAGAAACCAATATCTTGTCTAGATTTGGTTGCCCAGAGAAAATCATAACAGATAATGCAGCTGCCTTTAAATCCAAGAGAATGATCAGCTTCTGTCACAAATATCATATCACCCTAGGTCATTCAACAGCCTATTACCCTCAAGGAAATGGCCTAGCTGAGTCCTCCAATAAAACCCTCCATCAACATCACTAAAAAAGTCGTTGGAGGAGAACGAAAAAGAATTGGCATAAAAAGCTTGGTAAATGCATTTTATGGGCGATAGGTTGACCACCAAAAGATCTATTGGTACTAGCCAATAGTTGGTGTGGCCCTGGAAGCTGTGTTGCCCATCATCTCTTGGATCCCGTGACAAATTGCCTGCAGGAAAATACATGGGTGAACCCAATTGATATCCGAGGAGGATCAATTTCATGACAATCACTTTAGCAAAACAAGGAAGAAGTGTGATCAGAGAAACCCAGGTTTTCACAAGAGAAACTGAAAAAGTGTTGACAAAAAACAAAAAGCTGAAGACTTTTCATAGGGAACAAATATTGAAATGGACTCTAGGAGGAAGACAACAGGAAAGGCATGGAAATGACTTTCTGTGGAAAGGACCATTTTGTAATTCAGTTGTGCAGGACAAATTTAACACCTTTTTCAAAGAGTCTGGATGAGTCAAATAATGATGAAGGCCCAGTGAATGGGAGAATTCTCAAGCACTATTATGACCCATGAGCATAGCACAGTCACATATTGTACATAAATATCTATATTTTCAGCATTTTTTCTTTCTTACAGCAGATAGATAAAAGAACAACCACAACAGATTTTGAAGAATGATCAGCAAAACCATATCGAAAATGACATAGATGCTTGAAGATCCCCATAAATAAATTTGAGGAAGGTCTACATAACAGAGAACCAATGATAAGCAATAATACAGGTCAGTAAGACACCAAGTGGTAATTCTTGTACAAAGGAGGTCATGAGGCACTGCATATCAGCTCATTAGATTCAGATCATAGGTGTCAATACTGAAGGGGATTCACTGCAGTAAAGAAAGAAAAATAAGGCCATCTGACCTGTTGTTCTTGGCTTTCCTCCAGGAAAAGCCATCCCCAAGTGGAGCCACTGTTAGGTTCCTATACCAATAGGTTTCATCTTTCATGATTGACAGTGGAAGGGCTAAATATGTTCATCATTGCAGGGTGCAAAGGTTCCATATTTTGTGCACATACTATGAAAATTAAAAAATGAAAAGAGGGTATGCCTTAAAAGAATAATCAAAAGGCAAGAAAAACAAATGGTCAAAAGAAAAGTAAAAATGAACCCCAAACTAAAGACCAAGAAAGTGGCCAATCAAAATGCCACTACTATCTTTGGGCAGTATCATACTCTACAAATATTGCTGCTAATCATACTTAATGGATGGCCCAATAGCCTAATCTGGACCATGCCATGTTTAAATTTCTTGTTGCAGAATAGAGAATGTTTCCTGTCCAAACAGCTCAAGCTTGGCAGATGACTAGCTAGATAGAGAAATGAAGGAGCCCAACTCCTTAATCTGGGTCCTTGGAAGAAATAAGGGCACATTTAGATAGGAGGATAGTCAAAAGAAAAGGAGAACAATCAGGATCTGCTAATTCAAGTGCGCCCACTTCAAGTGAAGAAACAATGTTAGGGTTACTAGGTTGGGTAAGTAGTGCAAGGTTGAAGAAATGAAGGGCCATCACCAATTGGCTTATCAAGTACAAGACTCATTCCATTCAGGATATTGGCATCAAAGTAGAGGTTTGAGGACATAACATTGGGAGCATGTCTAATTTCCCCTATTTTCCCCCAAACATCATTTACTAACATCCCTAAGGACCTTGAGATCTGCTCAAGTGTCCTGTTCCACTTCAGTTCATGACAGAGTACCAGGTCAAATTAAGAAGTTCAATCAAGGAAAAGAAGCCACATTTTTTGTGTAAAAGTCTTTACTCTCATTTCATTTATCTTCCATTCCCAAGTTTTACTTCTTAAAAACTTAATCTTTGCCCCTACACTCACCTCAGAATGTCATATTAACAACTAATGTATTATCTAACTCCCTAAGTTGCCCCCTTTTCCCTAATTCTATAAAGAACTATGTGAAAATTCCCAAAAATCTATATAAAAACCCTCCCCCTAGCACTATAGCTATATAGCCCTCTCTTGGGGAATATCAACCCATCAGGGGTTAATATTAACCCTCTTTGACCCTAAACTATGGTTTTTAATTTAAAACTATGGCTAAAAATCAAAAAATCAAATCCCCGCCCTCATTAACCCTTCCTACCCATTTTTCTGCCCTAAATACATTTATTATAATGTTTTTTAAATAAAAACATTTATAAATGGCATAATAAACTAAAAACCCAAATCACTAAAGGTTAAACCCCCCCCCCCCACACAACACCCCCGCGGCTTGATTTTATTTAAATTCGATAAATTAATGAAGCGGGTCCCCCTCTATTTAAACCGCCGTCACATCATGGATTGCCACCAGTCGTCCGCCGATCATGGGCGGATCTAATCCCAACGATGGTGTCCATATTTCCCACAGAACGTTCCCACCTTTTTGCAAGTCCGGGGGATTGGCGGTATTAACGTGCCCGTACCCCCGCCACGCGTTGGCCCTCCCGCACTTGTTCAGAGCCCCGCCCCCCCCCCCCCTAAACCAACTTACCACCAATGGGGGCCTCCGGGGGAAACCACTTACCTCCCTTCCCCCTTCGCTGACGCCACATCCCCGTCAGCGTGACGTCACCTCACCTTTCTGCCACCGCGCCTCCACGTCACCTCCACGTCGTCTGTCCACCCTCCTGCCCTGCCACCGTGTCACCGCCACCTAGCCACCCACGTAAGCGGCCACATCACCCTTCCGTACCTAGACCCATGATGACGTCAGCATGACGTCATCACCAAAAAGGCGCCAAAGGGCCAAAAGTGCATACAAAGACAGGAAATGACCGTTGTTTGTCATTTTCATTCGTTGTTTCCGGAGCACTCTGCATGCAAAAAACGTCGTTCACTGTCGAAGTCAAGAATTCACCCACCAAAGTTGTTGACGCCCTCATCGTCGACCCAAATACCTGCAATTTATCCAGCTTGACGCCTCCTCCACCTAGAAAACCAGGTATTTGCCGTAGACGACCTACTTTACCCGCATTTCTCCTATTTTTCTCCTAAATTCCTGTAAAGAAACTCTGCAAAAGCTCCTCACAGATAAATTTGTCCACTGAAACTACTTAAAAACCTGGTAAAACCCCTGCACCACAAGGTTCTGCAAGAAACCCGTGCCCTTCTGCGATTTCACCATAAAAACTAATTGGAGAAGCCGAGCTACTGGCTAAAAGCAAATACAACTGCTCCCTCATCCCTGATATCAGAAATTCCCTTGAAAAACCAACTAATTAGCTCAAACACACTCTGGTTCTTCCAACAGAGTGCCCCACAGTTCATCAAAACGGAAAAGAGTTTCCTCATATTCTCAGGGTGCTCACTGCCAAACACAATTTAGTGGACATTCCTCAACCTTTGCACCAATCTTAAACTCAAGTAAAACATCCAGTTAAAATCAAACATGGCCACTCCATCTACACGGGATGTAGCTCCTGTTAATCCACCCAATAAAGAGCTTGAAGCTATGCCACTGGTAGACAGTGATTTCCTCATTGCAAATTTTGTGGCAGAGAGGAACCACTTGTAGACCTTCTGCCAGCTGAGGAACAGTCACTTGGATAACAGTGACATGTATGGCATCTAGGAGTCCAATCTGCCCACCTACTTCCTGCCATCTGTAAATGTCTTTCCTGAAGTCATTCACCTCTTTGCATAAAACTATGACCAGAAGCTCAGAGCTGTAAAGTCTCCATCTGGGAGCATCCTCTTTTACATAACACCAGACTCCATCAATCAGATGCTAAACTACAAGCAAACCCAGCTGATATACCCTTTTTCCATTAAGTACTTGCTGGATGAGGGCTCCAAGCTCTCTAGCACAGACATTGCTGCAGTGGACAAAATTTCATGAAGGCAGACTGCCAACCTTCTGGGCCACCTCCTTTTTCATATACAAATTTCAATGAGGTAGGCAAGCTGCTGGTGGACATGATAACCTCTGTGCTGGGATTCACGACAAATGAGCATGTTGATGAAACTGTGCTGGTCATGCTATCTGCGTATAGCCTTGAGAAGCCCCCTGCTATAAAATACAATTATGCCAAGTATATTGCCAACAAGATGCATGACCAACTGTCAAGGCTGAAAAGGGAAGCAATATTTAAATACTCATCATACATCTATCACCTGTTCATATATTATCAGACAGATTGCTTTAAGTGCCCAATCGAAAAGCTAGACTCACAGGGTAAGAGGAGGTCTGTCATCTTTTGGTCTTCAGTCTTCCACCAAGTCCAGAATTCTCCCTATTCCTACTGTGAATTTATTGACCAATTTGTTTATCCAGTCACATACCTCTTAAAGAGGACTCCTCCTGCCAGATTGTCCAAAGATATGCAGAAAATCTTACAGTTGTCCAGGAACTACAAAATAGGTGATTGGTATTTATACCAAAATCACACAGTTATCAGAATCTATGGTTATGAGCTCTGTCCCTACAGGCTCCCAAGGTATGTGCCTATGAGGTTGTTTGCCTTGGAATACTATAGGCAACTCATCAATTCTGACCTCACACACTTCCACAGTGCCAAGAAGAAAGCCAATCTAATGTTCAGAGACCACCTAGGCCCATTCGTCATGAATAAGAAAGATGGTTGGCAAGAAGCTAATCAAATATTGGGGCATCAGCTCAAACTTAAAAGAAGCTTATGGTGGGTCCCTTATGACCCTGAAGGCTTTATCAATGCTAGGAGAGTCAAGTATAGGCTGCTAGCCTATAAACATTGCCCATATCCACAAATAGAACACTTTGCCAACCAAGATGAATGGGTGCCTGAATGAATAGTAGAAAAATTTACTCAGGAAGAGAAAATGGAGCAGACTGTGAAAGATTTAGAGAAAACTCTTGACTTGGATTCTTGTCAATAGGTCCTGTTCAAGCAACCAGTCCAAGTAGGAGAAGGCACATCCACTGCTCCAGCTGCACAGACTACCCAGCAAGCATCTACAACCACCACTACAGCGAAAGGCAAAGAAATAATGGATGAACAGCAAGAGAGAGAGGCAGGGCATCCAAGCTCCTCAAAGGATCAAACTCAAGGGAAAGCCCCTTTACAGCAAACTGGACCACCCCAAATCCCAGTTTTGCAAACACCTCTCAATGAAAAGAGAGGAAAAAAGCGAGATAGAGAGGAAGTCACACCTCCAAGTGGGTCAACACAGTAACCAGAAGCCAAGAGGCCAAGGATTGACCCTGCAACAGAGGAAGAAGACATTAGTGAGGAAAGGGCAGAAAGCCACAACAGAGAAAGACAATTCAGCCAGCAGAATGCCACTAGTTCATTTGAGCTGGAACAGGCCATGCAATAAGGCACAGAGGTATCCTCCTCAAGGCAGCAGGGCAAACAACCAGCTGGAATCAAAGGATCATTTAAGGAGATCAAGGCCCGAAATGAACTCTTAAGAGTTCAACTATATGATCAATTTTTGAAGACAACACCCTCCAAGTAGTAGAGATTGATGGCAGCATACGACATCAAGGAAGATAAGATGATTTTCACTCATCTTAAGCCTAAAGTGCCAAAACCCAGATCATCTGCAGACTACACCAAAACAAGTCTAGAAGTCCTCTCCAAGGACATACACCCCATAGATCAAATAGAGCTGCACAAACAGACTGGGGAAATGGTATATGCTACACTTGGAGACAGGGCTATGTTGGCCCACCAGTTAAAAGAATCACTAAAGAACACAAATACACATCTTGATTTGGAAAGGCTATCTTCCTCTTCTAAGGACAACAGAATAAAGACTTTGGAAGACATAATCATTGATCTGGGACATGATCCAAAAGATCCAAAGGGTGTTAGGGCCCTTATGAAGAAAAAATAGGATGACATTGCTGCACTGAGAAAGCAGGAAAAATTGCCTCCAACCATTCACCCTCAAACAGCAGAACTTGCACAAGAAAAGCAAGTGGATGATGCCATGGATCTGCTTCTGATGATGAATCAAAGAATATTGCAAATGGAAGCAGAATTAGAGAAGGCATTGCAGGACAAGCAAGGGGAGTCAATCTCCTAGCCCCCTCAAACATCTACAACTCTTGGACCTGCCCCTCCTACACAAGCAACAGCAGCCCCTCCTGCCATTCCAGTACCAACCAAAGCTACATCAGCAACAGGAGCAATAGCAGAAGCAACAGCAGCAGCAGAATCCAGCATGAGTATGGAGGACTTGATGAAAGTTGTCAAAGAGCTTGAAACTCAAGTGACAGAAATAAATGAAGCCAAGGGTAGACTGGCCAAGCTAGAGGCTAGCAATGATAAGTCCAAGATGACAGTTGCAGAAAAGCAAAGAGAAATAAAGGCCTTTGAGGCCAAAGTAAAAACTTTGGAAAAGGAATTGCTTCTAGGAAAAACCTTAGTAGAGATCAAGAAGATAATTTGGGCCAAAATTGGCCAATCAATACATGACCAATGGAGGTCAATCCAGGCAATACATGAATAGGTTGAACTAATAGGCATGGCTCATGTTGAAATACAAAGAGCCATAACAACACTAGGAATCATGCCTGAGCAAGCCAATAAAATGATACATTTCCTCAATAACCACACTAGGGAGGAATTGGCAGCTCTAGAGATAAATAGCAAAATAGACACCATCCTAATAGCTAAGAAAGTGCTAACTTTGAGGAACTTCACTCAAACTCTAGAAAGAAAATGTCAGGAAATGAAGGCAGAAATTGATGAATTCAAGGCAAAAATGACAGTGTTACAGGATAAAGGACTGCCAAGCCTAGTGATTGGCACAGGACAACTGCTGTCATATAATCAGTATATCACAAGGATCAACAGTTATGTTGAAAATCAAATAACAGCATCCAGCAACTCCACAGAAGAAGTAGGGCCTCCCTCTGGGAAATCTCTGTATGACAAATTAGAAAACCCATTTTTCATTGAGCATGAGATAAATCATCTGTTTGAGGTGCCTCCAAACTTCTACAGATATACAGAAGAAGATGAAACACTGGTATAAATAATGAGGTATCAGCTACCTCCAGCTGATTGGTGGCAGGCAATGCTAGAAATTCTGCCCAGGTGATGCCACTATATTATTCCTTTTTTGTGAAAAATTCAAATCTCAGTCATAGTACAGGTCAGCAGACAGATCAGCATGCAGGTATCACAGGAAGCATCCGTATAGTGACTCACCAAAGCACCCAAACAACAGGCTCAACTAACGCAGAATTAAAGGCACAGCTACAGCCAACTTTCTTGAGCCATAAAGTCAAAAGTTGTCTGACAAAAAGATATCTGCCATCTCAACATTAAATGTTGTAGTTATTTCTTTCATTTACTTTTTGTAATAGAGTTGATGGTGCAATTTATTGCACAATAACTCACTATTGAGATATTTTGTATCCTATTTTTGTATATATATCCTCTCAAAGAATGTATTGAGGGTCGGTTGTAGTGAAACTCTTTCAGAAGAGCTGTATTGTATATCTGATACATTTGATCTAATACAAATTGCTGGTGGAGTTCCTGAGTTCTATACTGTCTAAAGGTGGAAATGAATGGCCCTGTTGTGTTGCAAAATTCCTGTGTCATTTGCTGGAACAATAAGTAATTCTGCACTGTGTTCTTGTTTTTCTGTGTATGCCAAAATTCATATACTTTCATAGTCATAGTAAATAGAGAAAAAGAATAGCTTAGGATTTGTTTGAACACACCCTATGCTCAATCTCTATTTCTAAATATGTTTTCTTCTGGATTAGCCATGGATATGAATTCTTAATTTCTCATGTCTAAACTAATTCTATCATTGTGAATATTGTTTAAGAATTCTTAACTGCTCTTAAGCAATACTGTCATTTTTCCTTTGTTAGCATAGTGAAAGATTCTTAATTGCCTTTCACTCACTAACTCCATAACCTCATCACAAAATTTGATAAATTGTTCCACAGATGCCTGTCTGGCTTTACAGCAATACTCTGTCTTCACAAACATTCTTCAGCAGCACACTACCTGAACTCCATAGCCCAATGGACCAAACTATTCTATAATCTATACCACAGCTCTGTTTGAATTCACCAACCCACCAAACTCAAACAAAACAGCACACCATAGCTAGCCTAAAATTATCCACCAAGAAAGCTAAATTATAAAGAGAGAGACCTCTCTGGTTACAGGTAGGCTAGGACCTGTAACTGAAAGATTGGTCAGTGGTTACCTCGGTCGTATTCCCTTTAGGAAGTAGGGAACAACCTAAGTGATAACAAAGCCAAGGACGAGGGACAAATTTGACCTACTTTCTGATGCTTCATTGATTTCTTAGCCTACTATTCACTAGCTTAAAGGAGCAAGCAAGAACAAGTTTTGAAGAATTTTTTTAATTTTGTTGATTTCTCACAATTTCTGGCAATTTCACACTGCTAGAAGTGCATTGAATGTTTGTTGCACTTTTTCCATAGGGAACCAAATGATTTTTTTTTTACCTAGATGGATGGCATATGACCTAAACATCTCATATATGCATGATAGAAATCCAAAATACATGCTAAATCCATGGCTCATGTTGAAATACAAAGAGCCATAACAACACTAGGAATCATGCCTGAGCAAGCCAATAAAATGATACATTTCCTCAATAACCACACTAGGGAGGAATTGGCAGCTCTAGAGATAAATAGCAAAATAGACACCATCCTAATAGCTAAGAAAGTGCTAACTTTGAGGAACTTCACTCAAACTCTAGAAAGAAAATGTCAGGAAATGAAGGCAGAAATTGATGAATTCAAGGCAAAAATGACAGTGTTACAGGATAAAGGACTGCCAAGCCTAGTGATTGGCACAGGACAACTGCTGTCATATAATCAGTATATCACAAGGATCAACAGTTATGTTGAAAATCAAATAACAGCATCCAGCAACTCCACAGAAGAAGTAGGGCCTCCCTCTGGGAAATCTCTGTATGACAAATTAGAAAACCCATTTTTCATTGAGCATGAGATAAATCATCTGTTTGAGGTGCCTCCAAACTTCTACAGATATACAGAAGAAGATGAAACACTGGTATAAATAATGAGGTATCAGCTACCTCCAGCTGATTGGTGGCAGGCAATGCTAGAAATTCTGCCCAGGTGATGCCACTATATTATTCCTTTTTTGTGAAAAATTCAAATCTCAGTCATAGTACAGGTCAGCAGACAGATCAGCATGCAGGTATCACAGGAAGCATCCGTATAGTGACTCACCAAAGCACCCAAACAACAGGCTCAACTAACGCAGAATTAAAGGCACAGCTACAGCCAACTTTCTTGAGCCATAAAGTCAAAAGTTGTCTGACAAAAAGATATCTGCCATCTCAACATTAAATGTTGTAGTTATTTCTTTCATTTACTTTTTGTAATAGAGTTGATGGTGCAATTTATTGCACAATAACTCACTATTGAGATATTTTGTATCCTATTTTTGTATATATATCCTCTCAAAGAATGTATTGAGGGTCGGTTGTAGTGAAACTCTTTCAGAAGAGCTGTATTGTATATCTGATACATTTGATCTAATACAAATTGCTGGTGGAGTTCCTGAGTTCTATACTGTCTAAAGGTGGAAATGAATGGCCCTGTTGTGTTGCAAAATTCCTGTGTCATTTGCTGGAACAATAAGTAATTCTGCACTGTGTTCTTGTTTTTCTGTGTATGCCAAAATTCATATACTTTCATAGTCATAGTAAATAGAGAAAAAGAATAGCTTAGGATTTGTTTGAACACACCCCATGCTCAATCTCTATTTCTAAATATGTTTTCTTCTGGATTAGCCATGATAGAAATCCAAAATACATGCTAAAAAATGGGATTCTTCTACTCTTTTGATCCCCTCGCTACGCCTCTGGAGCAGTCTTGGGAAAACTTATTTTTATCAGCCTTGGAGAGGTCATTTTCCATGCTTGAAGGTTCTACAAATGACTAGACATTCAAATATTTCCAAATCTACCTTCAGATCAACAAATGGATTAGGAAAAGTCACTCAAAAGTGCCCTCAAACTATGTGTTGTGCTTCTAACAAATTCACTACACTTCTAAAGAGATTCGCTATGTTTCTGTCAGCAAGTGAAATTTTCGAGTTTTTCTTTGTCAAAGTCAATTTTTGTGATGTAGTTACTCTGCTTGGGTATTCTTGTGATGTAATTAAATATCATTGAGCTGGTAAATGTCAAATTCATGTAGATTCATGCTCATAAAAACTTGTAAAGTCAAAGTGAATCAGTTAGGTCTAAATTGGGAGTTTGTTCTTAACCTCCCTAGTTTTACATTTGGTTGGAGAAATTCATGTAAAATGTTCCTATCATGAGGGATTTGACCCCTGAGAGGGGGAAATGTGGTTTTTTGGTCTATATGTAGCCTTATCTAAGTCATAAAGAGGGTTAGATTCTTGATAATCATAGCTTGGAGCTAGTGTACACTTTTTTGCAGTAATACAATAGACAATTGCAGCTATTATCTTGGGATACATGTGGTATGATTTGTGACAATGTTTTTTTCTCTGTTTTATGATCAAATTGAATATATACTTATCCTCACTACCATATATATGCTTTCTTGTGATCATCTCATAGGTGTTTAAGCAGAATTTGTAAGTTATATGCTCCATTTTTATGAGATTTTCATACTAGTGTTCTATTTCTTTTGATGAGTTAATTCATGGTTACATTCTCATTCTGATCCTCTATATTTTCATGCCTATAGCACAATGACAACCTACTGTTATCATTGTTCATACCTACCTTGCTCCATTATATCTCTACAATTGATCATTTGAAATCCTAGACTAGTTCCTAGATCTATGAGCTTCGTCCACGAAAGCCTAAAATCAAACCTTAGTGAGCTTAATATCTAGCCTAACATCTAATTCCCTATACAGTCACTTCATTAGCCATGATATCCTTGAGAGATCCCTCTCTGATTTGGTAGGGCTAGCTACGAGATCTAAATATTGGTTTGAGGTACCTCTATCGGTCTCCTTTCTCAGCCTTGGGACAATGAGGAGTGCTAACATTTTTTGCAACCATACTAGGGAAGTGAACAGTTTCATATTCCCTGAGAAGATCATCAAAGTTTAGATCTCATCTTCTAGTGGTGGACAATAGTCAGACACATATGAAGGCTAAACTATTTACCTGGCAACTACAATCAATTTTCATCCTGATTTGAACACTCCACTGGAGGATGAACCGTACCAACAGAAACATGAAAAGACAATATGGAAAGATCAAGTATTCAACCTGGAATTTCATCCAAGACTTCATGTTATTTTTCATAAATTATTTCTCCTCTTTTCCTAAGAATGTTAAGAAGGTTTTTTAAAGTACACTATATTTGAGAAAAGATCCCAGACCTGCATTTGATTCCTTTCCTGTGAAGATTGTGAATACAATTCTCCTTACACCTTTGATCTTGGTCAAGAACCTTCTTCGAAAACTTAAGGTGATCATATTCAACTTGATGAGCCTAAATAGATGAAGACTAATCTTACAACTTTTGTACATACTCCTATACCTTGTAAAATTCCAGATAGATACAAGCCTCTCATCTTACCTCTTACTCTCCATGATTTCCTTGAAAATTATTACAAATATATTCCCAGGTTTGATGGCGAATATGGTAACATCACTGTTGAAAAAAACATTCAGAGTTTTGAAAAATTTCTCAACCTTTTTGAGGTTGAAGAAGATGATGTCATTATCAGGATTTTTTCTCTATATTTGCAAGGCGAAGCCAAGAAATGGTTCAAAAAATTTCTAGTTGCAAGCATTTTCTATTTCCATTAGCTTGTGAAATTCTTCCTTGATAAATGGGTAATCAAAAAAATATTTTTCTTATTTTAGAAGAATATAATCATTTGAAAAGAGTGCCAGGAGAAACAGTGCAACACCTTTTAGCCAGGTCCAACCAAGTATACTATTCAACCACTGTTGATATAAACCCGCCTCTTGGTTTAGCTCTCTTACACTACATGGATGCCTTTGATCCATAATTGCAGTTTCAATTGAGAGAAAGAAACATTGCACTGCTCAAAGAAATGAAGGACAATGAAATAGATGTGGAAGCTAATTTGCTGGTCAAAAGGTCAAAGTTGAAGGCAGAAGAAAGGGAGAACATAGAGTGTTAAAGGGATCCAACGATACCATCAGCAGCGTGAGATGCCCCTAGTGCATTGGCACTTCCAGGATGAGGGAGGTATGGAATGACTATATAGACATAACCAGATTGTGCATAAATTAGATCATATCTCAGAGTAGTTTGGAGAGATTCTTCTTTGGTCTGAGGAAAATGGGACGCGACATCTTTTCCAATGGGAGATAAAAGGCTCCTAAGAAACCAACTGATCTAAAAATCAACCTTCAGTGACCTCAGTTAATTAATTAATGAATGAAGGTATTACAGACTCATGCATTGGTGTGTTCCCATGTTATTTTAGGCAATGGATCAATCAAATTGCAAAATACACAGACACTGGAAAATGGAAAATAGCAAGAGAAACATAGTAAGAAAATACAAGAACACAACAATTAATAAGGAGTTCACCCTATCCTCCAGGGCTACGTCTCCAGTCCAACTTCAGTGGTGGCCTTCTTTTATTGTTTCTTTAAGTAGAGAATTATAATGAGGATCTCAATCTGAGTCTACTGAAATATAATTTCTTGGCAGGGTGGTACTTGGATTCCCCAAGCCACTAGAGTGCACAGACTCTTCGCCTTACCAATTCCTTAACTCTCTAGTCTTTAATGGGAGGATACCAATGTGGTGCTCAATTCCTGACAGATCCTCTCAGCGATTGCTCGGTGCCGCCTTATGCTGTAGGTCAACTTGGCTCTTTGTCTTTTCTACTCTTTGCTTCATTGTCTCTTCTTTTTTCTGTCTTCGTCTTCTTCTCTCTAGTTCTTCCTCTCGGTGATCTCTCTGTTCCCTATCTCTGTTCATGGCTTTAAAGCCAATCGATCTCATGACTGCTTGATTCCCCTTCTACCTCCATCAGGTCACCTACTACTGTTCACTTGGAATTCCCTGTCTCGACATCATCATCAACAGCTCACGGGGAGTGGCCACTTGTCCTCTCGCAAACTATGCTAGCTCTTCCTCGTCGGTTTGATTTTTTGGTTACATCATGGAATGAGTCATCTACCATCTCACTGGTCAAATTGGACTTCAAATCCTTATAGATCGCAGCGTAGTCCCCTATCAAATCTGGTTCTTTTATCAGGGGCGTTCTCAGCCATTAGATCTGGAGCCCCCAGATCTGACGTCATTCGCTCATTTCGTGTGGTTGACTTGCTCGACTGTTAGCGTGCGATGAGCGGTGGTTTTCTCTCTCCTCCACCTGCCATGCATCGGGCGCTGAATGGAATCGCTAGGTTTTGGCCAAATCCTCTTACCGCCCAAGGGTGCCGTAATATGTTGGAAATAATACTGAGAGGGGGGGGTGAATCAATATTATCAAATTCTTTCAAATTTATACAAACATTTGCAGATCTGACTATTGAAACTTGCATATACCTTCCAGACTTATAATTTAAATTATTCTTCAGATGCTGGTCATTAATATGTATGTTAGAACCATATAATAATGAACAGGAACTCGAAAATAGATAGTCACACCAAAGAACACAAGATGTAAGGTGGAAACCCAATGTGGGTGAAAACCACCTGCTGCAATATGTCTCTATCTTCTTTCAATTAGAAACTTCTTTTTATAATGATTCTGTACTGGTGCAGTCCTTTACCAATACACAGGATGCAACCTGCAGAGAGCTACAACCCTCTCTCGTTTTCCAGCTTCTCCTGGAAGGGAGCTACAACCCCCTTAGCTCTTGTACTAGCTGAGATATTAGTACAACCTTCTCGTTTCTTCCAGGGACCATGTTTCATAAATTTTCAGACTGGATCCATGAACATCAAACAGACATCAAGTATATGTGCATCAATCGATCTCCTTTCCACAAACAACCACTGAATCAACTACTAACTTCTCAGAATGCAGTAACCAGAAAACAACACCAATTCTGAACCCAGTACTCTGCAGCAATAGACAAAAGTAGCTAAAATATATTTCAAGAAAAGTTCGGAACTTCACCAATAGAAACCTATGGATATCCGCACTTCTGCTGTGTCAAACATGCACACCTCCGCACCTGAGCTGTGTCTCGCCTGCACACCTTCTCACCTGCACTCTTTCTAGCTTGCGCACCTTCACACCTGAGTTGTCTATGGCCTGCGCACCTTTGCACCTGCACTGTGTCTAGCTTGCGCACCTTCGCACCTGAGCTATCTATGGCCTGCGCACCTCTGCACCTGCATTGTGTCTCGCCTGTGGACCTTTGAGTATAGACAATTTATCAGTCCTCAAATATACCCTTGACTGTCAGATTCACAGATTTGATCATGCGCCAAAGAGATCTCGACCCATTAGTAGAATTGTCTTCTAATGCTCAGGTCTCTCCTTGATTCAGGTCCAGCTATAACTCACCAATAGATCATCAGTATTTCAGATCTTGTTCTTCCTAAGATATTCAACCCACTTGTGTTCAACCAAAGGATCTCCTTTCATTTTTATAGCCTAAGATTTACTCAAACCATGGTCCAAAACCATTGATATCCAATACTAGGGACCCAAAACCTAGGTTCAATATTTTAGATGCAAAACCACAGACCAAAACCATAGGATCAAAAACGTCGGACTAAATACCAAGGACAAAACATAAGATTTTCCTCGTGCACATTTTTCTCTGCATGAAAGTCCATGCAGTTTAGGTCTGCACCTTTTGTTTGGAATACCTGTGAACATGTCCGCACCTTTTCAACGGTGCACCTGTGGAACCAGCCGAGGACTGTAGCTTTGTGAACAGGAACCTGCGGAGATCTCATTTACTTCATTCTTTGAGTCTAATCATCAATTCTTTGCTACTGACCTGCTGCACTATGATCTGTCACATCTGATATCTCTTCTATAGATTCATCTAGTTATATAAGAGAGTTATTCTTCTATGAGTGGATTTCCATCAAGTATCATACATGCATCATAATTCCAACAATATCCCCCTTTGGACTTGATGGCAACAACCCCCAAATCACTCTCCCCCTTTGACATCAAGGGTAAAGGGCGGACCAAAAACTTTCCTTGATAAACATTCCGCTATCCATACTCCCCTTGAGTGCCTACTGAATTCTCTAAATGAGCTCCCCCTTTGTCCATGCTCCCTCTGAGTACATGCTAAAATCTCTACTCTGCTAAAGTGTGTTGTTCATGCTCCCCTTGACTGTAAGCAAGGTCTGCAAAAAGATGTTCTATAAGAAAGAACATGACTCCATATATCATAAGAGACCCTCGTATCATCAAAGACTCATACATACATCCATCTCCCAACCAAGTGGGAATTGACTCATCCGATACACCATGAATTGACATATGACTCAACAAAAAAATTACTGCATCCGTCCCAGGCATAGTGGGGAAACCAATATAGGCCATTACATGACCTTGATAAGATGAAAATACAAGACATAGAGACGAAATTTCTACAGCAAGACTATGATAGATATCAACAACTAATCATCAACAACATCTGATAGTCATCATTTAGACCAGTGACCATGATCTCCTTCTGCACTTGTTCCACCTAAAATCAACAACATGTTGAGGAATTGATCCAAGAAAATGCCAACAATGCATTATTAGAAGAATATATGCTCCCCCTGAACCTATGCCAGATGGTCTCTGACCGACCCATATCAGAATCTTCTCATCCTTGCTTTTCTTCAAGTTGATTGTACCTACATAAACCAGTGTATGTACACGTATACCCCATATGAAACACATGTACAAGAATCTTTGAAGGATTCAACAGCAATATGATGTGTCAACTACCCCCAGCTTCTATCTGAGGTATTCAAGTGTCTACCTAGGCAGAGGTTTGGTGAGTATATCAACAACTTGTTCCTTGGAGGAGACATACTCCAATTTGACCTTTTGTTCAAGCACTTGTTCCCTTAGAAAATGATACTTGATAGGTATGTGCTTAGTCTTTGAATGCATGACAGGATTTTTTGAAATACTGATTGCACTTGTATTATCACAAAAGATGGAGATAGGTGGAGTACAGGTGATTTGAAAATCTTGCAAAGTTTACATCATCCAAAGAAGTTGTGTGCAGCAAGATGCAACAGCCACATATTTTGCTTCAGCTGTAGATAAAACAATTGAACTTTGTTTCTTGCTGAACCAAGATACTAATCTGGACCCCATAAAGAATGCACCACCACTAGTGTTTTTTCTGTCATCCACGCTTCCTGCCCAATCTGCATCTGTATATGCATGAAGTGTGAGATCTACATCTCTAGGATACCATAAGCCATAGTTTTGTGTTCCTTGAAGATATTTGAAGATCCTCTTGACTGCTTGAAGGTGTGCTTCCTTTGGATTAGCCTGAAATCTTCCAACTATTCCCACTGCATGCATGATGTCTGGCCAAGTTCCTGTCAGATAGAGTAGACTGCCAATCATGGATCTATAGGTTGGTTGATGTATTGTTGCTTATTCATCATTAGCGCTGAGGCTACATCTTGTTACCAGAGGGGTACATATCGGTTTCGAGTCTTCCATGCCATATTTCTTCAAGATCTACTTTAGGTACTTGGTTTGTGATAAAAAGATACCATCTTTATTTTGTTGGATTTGTAAACCAAGGAAGTATGTGAGCTCACTAAGCAAGAACATTTCAAATTCTTTTTGCATCACCAAAGCAAATTTTTGACTCATGGCTTCTTCATTGCTGCCAAAAATGATATCATCAACGTATACAACAAGTATTAGCAATTTATCATTATCAATTTATATATATAGATTGCTATCTATTGAGCCTTTTGAAAAACCTTGTTGATGGAGGTATTTATCCAGATGATAGTACCATGCCCTTGGAGCCTGTTTAAGACCATAGAGTTCTTTCTTAAGTCTACATACAAGTTTTGGATCATTTCCAAGGATGAATCCATCTGGTTGCTCAATATATACTTATTCTTCTAGGTCCCCATTCAGAAAGGCAGATTTTACGTCCATCTGAAATACTTTGAATTTCTGAAAGCTAGAGAGAGTAAGGAACATCCTTATAGCCTCAAGTCTGGCAACTGGTGCAAAAGTTTCTTCAAAGTCTATGCCTTCTTGTTGCGCATACTCTTTACAAACAAGTCTTGCCTTGTTTCTAACCACATCTCCATTTTCATTTACCTTATTTTTGAAAATCCATTTTGTCCCTATGACATTCTTATATTTTGGTCTAGGAACCAACTCCCAAGTGTTATTCTTTTCAATCTGCTTGAGTTCTTTGTCCATGGCATTGACCCAACATTCATCTTTGCAAGCCTCTCTTACATTTTGCAATTCAGTGGAGGAGAGCAATGCTAGATAGCTTGAAGCTTCTGAAATGGTTTTTCTTGTTTGTACACCTGCCTCTTTCTGCCCCAAAAATTGAGATTCCAGATGATTCTTCTGAACGTATCTGGATGGAGTCTTCTCTTCATTCCTTATCTATTCTTCTGGTGCCTCATGGGTGTCATGAATTTGATTTGATGTTGACGGATAGTCTTCGTCATCTTCGAATTCTTCATATTTTACCTGTCTAGAAGTGCTTCCTTCTTCATCAACCACTACATCAATGCTTTCAACAAATTTGCGAAGCCTTTTATTGTAACATTTGTAAGCTTTGTTGTGGGGAGAGTAGCCAAGTAAAATTCCTTCATCTGCTCTGGGTTCAAACTTGCCAAGATTTTCATCAATCCTTTTAATGTAGCATTTGCTTCCAAAAATTTTGAAGTATTTTACCATGGGAGTCTTACCATACCAAAGTTCATGAGGAGTCTGAGTGTTGTTTACCCGGACGTTTGTCTTGTTGAGGACAGTAACAACGGCAAATGCGAATTCACCCTAGAAGGTTGCAGGAGTTCCAGACTCATCAAGCATAGCACGAGCCATTTGTTGAACCATTCTGTTCATCCTTTCCACTACTCCATTTTGCTGAGGATTCCTTGCAGCTAAGAATTCCCTTCTTATTCCATGTTCTTCACAAAAATCGAAGAATTCATCTGAGGTAAATTCCCCTCCTCGATCAGATCTAAGACATTTGATTATGCGATCTGATTCGTTTTCAATCAAAGCTTTGAATGACTTGAACTTTTCGAAGGCTTCATCTTTATACTTCATGATTCCTATCCAACACATCCTTGAAAAGTCATCAATGAACAATATGAAGTACTCTTCTCCTCGATGTGACCTCTTCCTAGTTGGACCACATATATCGGTGTGAACAAGTTCAAGTGGCCTGCTAGCTGATCCCTCCTTCTCAGGAAAATTAGTTCTGGTTTTCTTACCAAATTGACATGATTTGCATATTGTATTGTCTAGAATTCTGATGTCAGGAAGATCACGAACTACCTGATATTTGCATGCTTTCCGTATCTGGGAGAAGCTAAGATGCCCCAATATTCTGTGCCATAGCTAATGTTCATCATTTTTGCTTAGATAGCATTGTTTTTCTCCTTCTTTGAATATGTATAAATTATTTGGAGTTCTTGTGCCTTTGATCATTGTTTTCCTTGTGTCAAGCTCACGAACAATACATCCATTTGATCTAAATATTACCTCAGTTCCTTGATCACACATTTGACTAACACTCAATAGATTATGCTTTAAGCCATCAACATACATAACATTTCCAGCTTTGACTTTCTTTTTTAACTGAGCAAAACCTTTACCTTTTATGAATGCAGGGGTGTCATTTCCAAATGAGACCTTCTTTTCCCTTTCTAAGGCAGTATATGACTGAAGTTTTTCTTTATCACCTGTCATATGTTTTTAGCATCCACTGTCAATGTACCATTGATTTTCCTATCCTTCCGCATATAAGGCTATCCCACATCTTTCTAGTTGCGGTTCTTTCTTTTTCCATGTTTTGGGATTCAATGAAGCTGGCACCTTCTGATTTGTTTGTCGAAACCTCCTCCTGCATTCAGAGTCTTCATGATCGAAGTTGTTACAAATAGAACATTCTGTTTCATTTTCAAGAGCAGAGAAGTTATTGTAGTTCCTTTTCATGATCGCAGTCATACTTCTTTGTTTTTCAGCTTCCCTAGTCATGATGGTCTTGTAGGAAACACATTGAGCGCCTTTATGACCAAAGTTATGACAAGAGAAACATTTTCCATTCAAGAAATTCCGGTGATTATCAAACCTACCAACCGATCGATTGTAGTTTCTATTGACTTCCATTCTTGAGCCAAAATGAGAATGATTTACCTGAGGTTGATTGAAGTTTCTATTCATCCTTGAAGTAGATTGCCCCTGACTTACTTGGTAATCTTTGTTCATTCTTGAAGCAAATGGTCCCTGATTTATCTGATAGTCTGCATTATGCTTTTGTTGTTGATTGTCAACCTGTTCACTTCTCCGTGATGCATCAAGATAACTTTGGAGTTGGATGGCTTCTGTGCTTGAGACGTTTCTTCAGAATATCCGAGACCTGTCTTGATTAGAGGAGAACGTTGTACTTTGATAATCTCATCTAAAGTTTTAGATCCTTTAGCAAATATAAGATTAAGAGATTTTTTTTTCTCAATTTCTTTTCTAAGTCCCACAATTTCACATTCTAACTCTTCATTGTGTTTATCTCTTTCAGCAAGTTGGAATGTCAAAGTGTCTATAATCATGTTCTTTCCTTCCAAACAAATTTTGAGTTTAGAAATTTCTTCATAAATATCTTCTTCATTTATAGCATCCAAGAAGTCATCATCTTCAAAAGCCATCAAAAGTCTATTATCATTACCTTGATCATCTTCATCACTATTTGAAAGTCCATCACTGCCTTCATGTGTATAATAGCTCTTCTTACTTACATTCTGTTTTCTGTTCCATCTCGCAGGTTCCTTACCTTTGTCTAGTCTATCTTTATGAGGGCATTTTGCAACATAGTGACCAACTCTTTTACAAGCAAAGCATTTGAAAGGTAGCTTACCTCTGAATCTACCAGTTCCTCATTGAAGGTTCTTGACAAAATTTGATTCTTCCTCTTCTTCTGACATATGTCCCAACTCATAGTAATCTCCTTTTCCTGAAGCCTTGAATGCAACTTCTTTCCTATCTGATGGTCCTCCTTTTCTCATTTCGTAAGCAGTTAGAATTTCGTGTAGCTGTGACATGGTAAGGTTCTGTAGATTTTGCTTTTCTTCTATGGCAGAAACTTTTGAATCAAACTTGGGAGACAAAGATCTTAGAACCTTTTCAACCACAATAACTTCTTTTATTTCTTCACCCAAGTTTTGCATACAATTTACAATCTCATATATACGTAGGAACTAGCTAGCCACACTTTCATCATTATGCATTCTCAGACTTTCATATTGAATTCTAAGAGTTTGTAATTTTGCTCATTTTACCTGTTCATCTCCTTCATAGCTCAGAACGATCTTGTCCCATATTTCTTTTGTGCTTTTGATTTGCATAACCTTGACGAATTCTAATTGAGATAGACTTCCTAATAGAGTATTGACAGCTTTTGCATTTGTTTCATACTGCTTCTTACCAGCTGCATCTGTAGGAGTTGCTAATGGAAATGTCTATCCTATTTCCACAATATCCCAAACTTCTATACCAAGAGATTGAAGATAGGCAGTGATTCTTACCTTCCAATAGATGAAGTTGCTCCCATCAAAAATCGGTGGCCTGATAGATGCTTCCTTTTCGTAGTAGCTCATGACAATAGATCTTCCTTCAAGCGATCAAGCTTTTCCTAAAGGACCTACTCTGATACCTATTGTTGGAAATAATATTGAGAGGGGGGGGTGAATCAGTATTATCAAATTCTTTCCAATTTATACAAACATTTGTAGATGTGACTATTGAAACTTGCATATACCTTCCAGAATTATAATTTAAATTATTCTTTAGATGTTGGTCATTATTCTGTATGTCAGAACCATATAATAATGAATAGGAACAAAAAAATATACAGTCACACCAAAGAACACAAGATGTAAGGTGGAAACCCAATGTGGGTGAAAACCACCTGCTACAATATGTCTCAATATTCTTTCAATTACAAACTTCTTTTTACAATGATTTTGTATTGGTGCAGTCCTTTACTAGTATGCAGGCTCCAACCTGCAGAGAGCTACAACCCTCTCTTGTTTTCCATCTTCTCTTGGAAGGGAGCTACAACCCCCTTAGCTCTTGTACTAGCTGAGATACTAGTACGTAGGTGCTGACCTACAGAAGGCTACAACCTTCTCTTTTCTTCTAGGGACCACGTTTCATAAATTTTCAGACTGGATCAATGAACATCCAATAGACATCAAGTATATGTGCATCAATCGATCTCCTTTCCACAAACAACCACTGAATCAAATAATAACTTCTCAGAATGCAATAACCAGAAAACAACACCAGTTCTGAACCCAGTACTCTGCAGCAATAGACAAAAGCAACTAAAATATATTTCAAGAAAAGTTCGCAACTTCAACAATAGAAACCTGCGAATATCCACACTTTTGCTGTGTCAAACCTGTGCACCTCCGCACTTGAGCTGTGTCTTGCCTGCGCACCTGCGCTCTATCTAGCTTGCGCACCTTCACACCTAAGTTGTTTATGGCTTGCGTACCTCCGCACCTGTGCTATGTCTAGCTTTCGCACCTTCACACCTGAGATGTCTATGGCCTGCGCACCTTCGCACCTGCGCTGTGTCTCGCCTACGCACCTCCGGGTATAGACAATTTATCAGTCCTCAAATATACCCTTGACTGTCAAATTCATAGATCTAATCATGCGCCAAAGAGATCTTGACCCATCAGTAGAACTATCTTCTAATGCTCAGGTCTCTCGATTCAGGTCCAGCTATAACTCACCAACAGATCATCAGTATTTCAGATCTTGTTCTTCTTAAGATATTCGACCCACTTGTGTTCAGCCAAATGATCTCCTTTCCTTTTTATAGCTTATGCCTTACTCAAACCATGGTCCAAAACCATTGAGATCCAATACTTGGGACCTAAAACTTGGGTTCAATATTTTAGATGCAAAACCACGGACCAAAACCATAGGATCAAAAATGTCGCACTAAATACCAAGGAAAAAACATAAGATTTTCCTTGTGCACATTTTTCTCTGCATGAAAGTTCGTGCACTTTAGGTTTGCACCTTTTGTTCCGAATACTTGCGAACATGTCCACACCTTTTCAACGGCGCATCTGCAGAACCAGCAGAGGACCGCAGCTTTGTGAACAGGAACCTGCAGAGATTTCATTTTCTTCATTCTTTGAGTTTGATCATCAATTCTTTGCTACTGACCTGCTGCACTATGATCTGTCACATCTGATATCTCTTCTATAGATTCATCTAGTTATATAAGAGAGTTGTTCTTCTATGAGTGGGTTGCCATCAACTACAATACATGCATCATAATGCCAACATGATATACTGCTAGTTTTGGAGCGTGGGTCCTGCCTTTAGCCTTTAGCGCTTTTCCCCATGGTTTTCCTAGCTTCCATGCAACAGAGCACTCGGTTCCTTTCCTTCTCGAGGGGTTTTTCCCTAATCTCGCATCAAAAATGGCCTCCTTTTCCCCATCTGGGCTTCCTAAGTGCCAATTTTGCCTCCCATGCGGTCTCCATGGGCCTCAGTCAACATGCTTTAATTGAGGTCCTCATCATTCCTCACTGGCTGCCAACTACCACTGTTCAGAGGTCTTCCTGATCGCTCTGTGTCTTTGAATTCAAAGTTTTGTCCTGATTTGAATATAGTCATGGCATCTTGCTTATCATCATGGATCCAATTTGAATCACAGCCTTCCCACTGAAAAAGCTTTTGGACCACCAAAAGTTGGTTTTCAAGCATCGACTAAGTGAGGGTACAATTGTCTCACTTGTCCAATCTCTATCCACTTTGCACTGCTCGACTTTGAACCCTTAAGCCCAATTCTGAGGTACTCAACATCTCCCCTGTGCGTCATCCTCACCTTCCTATCTAGGACTGTGTCTTCCTGCAATTCATTAAGATATTCAAGTAGCAGGTCATCAATAGAAGGCAATTGACTCTGCTCTTTAGGAACTTCAATCGGTGAGGGTTCAAACAATCTCAAGCAATCTACATTTGCGACTGATTAGATGTGCATGTAAGCTGGCAGATCAAGGCAAAAAGTATTTTCACCAATCTTCTCAAGTATTTTGAAAGGTCTATACCTGATAGGCTTTAGCTTTTTACCTTAACACTGTCCTTGTTGATATACAACCATACTTGGTCACCAACTTGGAAACTATTCTCCATTCAATGCTTGTCATGCCTTACCTTGTATTTGGGTTGGCTCTTTTCCAGTTGTTCCTATACTGCTTGGTGGATCTCCTAGATTTTTTCAATGAACATAGTTGCCTTGTCCACATCACTGTGTCCATCAACTGTGGTATCTTTACCAAAGAAAAAATCTAAAGGAGACCTTGGTGTGAAACCAAAATAGGTCTCAACAGGAGATCTATACGTAGAAGAATGTTTTTCTCTATTGTAAGCATGCTGCACATAACACAAATGTTCATCCCAAAGCTTAGGATTTTTGCTACAATATCCTCTAAGTAAATAGATTACTGTCCTGTTAACTACTTCTGTCTGGCCATTAGTTTGTGGATGAAAAGTTGTGCTTTTCTTCAATTTGGTGTCCATTAGTTCCCACAAACTTGACCAAAACTTTCCCACAAATCGAGTGTCTTGATCAGATACAATGGAAGTGGGTAATCCAAAATGAACCCATACATGTTCAAATAACAATTTTGCAGTTTGTTCAGCTATAATTTGTTTGTTACATAGTATCAAAATACACATTTTGCTGAACCTATCCACAACAACATAAAGATAATCATGACCATTCCTAGATTTAAGCAGTCCTCCAACAAAATCCATGGAAACACTTTCCCAAGGGTGAGAAGGAACTGGTAATGGAGTGTACAAGCCTAGTTTTTTGTTACTCGGCTTGCTTTTAGCACACATAGTACACCCTCTTTACATATCTAGAAATTGTCTCATTCATTTTTGGTTAATAACAAAATCTTTGCAGTTGTGTAGTTGTTTTACTTACCCCAAAGTGACCTGATATTAGAGAAGTGTGTGCTTCTCTAATGATCTTTACTCTCTCAGTTTGTGGAATACAGAGTTTCCCACAATGGTATAAGAGTCAGTCCTTTACATGATAATCCAATTCTTCTATTTGTTTGCCCTGACTTAAAGTTGCATATACATCTTTAAAGTCTATATCTTGAGCATATTGTTCAATGTAGCTTTCATGTAGCATAGAATTATGCTTAAGTATAGTACATGCATTTATAATGGATCTAGATAACATATCTGCAACTTTATTATGTATGCCATTTTTGTATCTGATGACTATCTGAAACTGCTGTAGAAAACCCATCCATCTGTAGTGTCTTGTTAGCTACAACTTAGTTTGGGAGTGTAGATATTGGAGTGGTTGATGACCAGTATGTATTACTGTCTCTTTTTCCATTAAGTAATGTTTCCACTTTTTCACACTCTGAACTAATGCATACAATTCTTTATCATATGTAGGAGAGTTAACTACTGCAGGATTAAGAGTCTCAGAATGATAACATATGGGTTTATCATGCTGTGTCAACACTGCTCCCACGGCATAGTCACTAGCATATGTTTGGATCTCAAATGGTCTTTGAAGATCAGGCAGTGCTAGTATAGGTGTTGTACTAATCTTTTCTTTCAAGGTGTCGAAAGCTTTTTGATGTTTGCCTCCCCACTGAAACACCTTGTTCAATCCTATTAAAGCATGTAAGGGAGCTGTAATTGAGGAAAATTTAGAAATGAACTTCCTCCAATATTGTGCTACCCCTAAGAAGCTTCTCACTTCTGTAGCAGACTTGGGTTTAGGCCAGTTTACAATGGCTTCCACTTTAGATGGATCTATTTTCAATTCACCACCCCCTACTATATGACCCAAATAATTTAGAGATGTTTTGCCAAATTCACATTTTGAGAGTTTAACATGAATTTTTTCTCTTCTCAAAACTTCTAATGTCTGCTTAACATGCTCTAACTGTTCTTCCCACTTGCTAAAAATCAAAATGTCATCTAGATACACAATAACAAAATCATCAAGAAAAGGTATGAGTACATCATTCATTAATCTCATGAAAGTAGCAGGAGCATTAGTTAAGCCAAAAGGCATAACCAGCCACTCATATGATCCCTGCTGTGTTTTCAAAGCAGTCTTCTATGCATCTTGTTCTGCAACTTTGACCTGATGGTATCCACTGTGCAAGTCCAACTTGGTGAAATAAATAGCTTCCTTCAATTGATCTAAAAGGTCATCTATGTGAGGAAGGGGATAACGATTTTTTATTGTTATCTTATTCAGTGCTTGGTAATCAATGCACATTCTCCACGAGCCATCTTTCTTTCTCACCAAAATGATTGGTGACCCACATGGTGATGTGCTAGGCCTGATGAACCCCTTCTCGAGAAACTCCTGCACTTGCTTCTTGATTTCAACATTCCCTAAAGTAGACAACCTGTACATTCCAATGCTAGGAAATAGAGCATCTTGCTGCAAAATAATATCATGTACTATTTCCTTTTTGGGTGGCAGACCTTTAGGTTCTTGAAACAAGATATCATACTCGGAAACAACCTTTTCTAAATTAGCTTGCTACTTAGCATTACATCCCTCAAATACATTGGTTTTTTCAAGTTTCTTTTCCTTTACAATCACCAGTAAGAATTGTTTGCATAAATTTATCATTCTTCTCATCTGCCCTGAGTTTATGAGAGTATAATTATTCTTGACCTTATGAGCTCGTACAAAGTATTCGATTCCATCTTTAACAAGTAGATACTTGTTCTCGGCTCTATAGAAAATAACTTTTCTATCATACAAGTAAGGAATTCCTAAAACAAGTCCACATATATCCAAAGGAATTATGTCTAACTCAACCTCATCTACAAAGGTTGACCCAAAAGAAAACTTGAGTTTGCACTGTCTAGTCACTTGTAGTTGTGCTTTATCATTCAACCATCCTAATGGGTATGGTTTCTTGTTAGGTGTAGTTGTTAATCCCAACTTCTTTACAATTGCTTCAGAAATTAAATTTACTTGTGAGCCACTATCAAACAAAGTATCAATCTTTTGATGTTTGGAAATAACTTTAATATGGAAAATCTCATGTCTTTTTCGCTCATTTTCTTCATCAGTAATAGATTGTGCAAAATTACTAGTAGATGCTTCAAAATTCTTAGATTTTATACCTATGGCTGCAATGGTTGTTTCATCTCCCGAGTCTGACCCCAAATATTTCTGAATAGTTGTAGCAGTCTTCTTCTTCTTGCCCTCGAACTTCTTAGATCTTAGCTCTGGATGCAGAATCCAACAATGCTCATCATCATGCCCATCCTTTTTACAGTGAGTGCATGAAGCTTTTCTTTTCTGTGTAGTGTTAGCCTTCCTTGCTTTCCACTTCTGCTTCCTTTTCTCCTTGTTCTTTCTTGTAGTGGGTTGGGATGGTCCCCCAACTTCTGGATTTCCATTCTTTCCTCTAGCTTGTAGATGAGTAGCTTGTACAGATACCCCATCTATACTAGTGGGATTAAACATGAGGATGGTATGCCTCATGTAGTTGTGTAGACCACCAATGTACTTCAAAAGAGTTTCTGGTGAGTCTAATGAGATTCCTAGAATCAATCCTGTCTTCCTAAATTCTTTAGTGTACCCTTGCAAACTTTGTGTTTTCAACTGTCAAAGCGTTTTCCAACTCATCATGGCTTGTTGCATGTAGGCCATTGGATAGAACTGCTTTTTGATTGCAGAAACAAATTCACTCCAGAAAAAGATAGTCTTACCATGTCTTTTCATATCAGCTTGGGTTCTGCCTTCCCACAAAATTAAGGTAGTGCCTCCTAGGTGTAGGCTTGCCAGCTGAATCTTTCTCTTGTCTGAGTCAATGTTCTGTACTCTATAATAAACATCAATTTGTCAAATCCAATTATCCAACTTTTCTGCATTTAACTCTCCATCATATATAGGATTGTTGTCATCAAAGGATATCATAAGACTTACCAAAAACTAACTTCTATTCTTAGAGCCTTGCTCTATTTATACAATCCCATGGTCCATGGACCATGGGTAGGCTGACACAATTTATATTAAACTTACATTATCTACCCTAGACTCTTCCACTCCGTGCCCGTATTTTGTGGGATATTTACATTACATGGACCGAAACTTAGGCTTTAAGCCCCAAAACTCACTATGGGGGCTCCACTACCCAATAGGCCCCCAACACAATCAATGTGACTTGTCTCGAGTCACTCGGCTGGTGTGTTGATCTTCACACAGAGGTCATGCAGCAACTTCTGCACTTCCCATAAGTCCGCAACACATTCTTCCGTTGTCTATTGTACCAACTGTGTGCAACCTTCCGATGCAGCGTCTTTAGGGCCAACTTTCTGTCATAACGTATATATGCCCTGCATGTGCACCAGCTACCCCTCTATCTTGGCGGTGACCATGAATGCTTCCTCGAGCCACGACTAGATGCGTGCTTTAATCACGACCTCTTTCTGTCGTGCAACATCCACTTGTTCCTTTAGCGCTTGGGCCTCCCACATCTTGGCCAATTGCTGAGTAAGGGTGACCAGTTGCATGGTCCCTTAGACATTGTCATAGCCCTGCTGCAACTCCTAGGCTTCTGTTTCCAACCGTTGTACCATTAGGTCTTCTTGTAGTGAAGTGAGCATTTCCAGGGATTGGTCGAGCAAGCTCGTGCAATCCTGGATAGCATGTTGTCTTGCCTCCAACCCTGATTGAATGGCATAGTGGCATTTCTCTCTAACTTCTGGGGTTGTAGAGGGTTGTTCCTTTAGCCGCAGTTCCACAATCTGCAGGTTATGTTCAATCTGGATCCTTGTTGCTTCCTCTTTGGCCTCGTAGAATCCAATGGCTAATTTGTGGATCCACACTCCCGCTAATAAGTTCATAGCAATCTCTAACTTGGGGACGTGGCAACATGCTTCATCCACAATCTAATCCAACTGCTAAGTTTGTGCTATGGCTTCATCATGTTGGAGGCTTAGCTATTCGATATTGATCCGCCATCACCCCATCTTGCAACTGATATAATATTTCGCACAGCAGGGCAGCCAAGTTTAGGCCAATTCCCTAAATCCAACCTACCATGGCTCTATCCTCTGTATTTTTCGTTGTTAATGCTCCCTACAGCAACGCGATGGGGTTAGCCAACTTGGCCCGCAACAACTGCTCGGTTGTTGATGTGCCTGTAGCCCCATAGACGACTATTGCTTCCTGTGGTGGGGCCCGTACCTAAAGGTCCTATAGTTGTGCCATGAGCACTCCCAACACATTCTACTACTCCATCATTGCTTCCTAGAGCACCTCCCAGGTGACCTCGCAAATTGGTTCGCCCTTGTCAAGAAGAGCTCCCTTAGAGGTCTTTGTTTCCTTTGGCTTTTTCTGTGCGGTTGGATTCTCCTGGACGCGTGGCCTTTTGAGTTGGGTTGATCTTGTTGCAAGGTCTGTGTATTCCTCTGTCTCAGCCTCCCCCTATATGTCCCACTCTATGGACATTTTCCTGTCTTCCTCAGTCTCCTCGGTGGGCAAGGTTGTGGTTTATGCCATCTGTATTGTCATTGTTGCCTCAACCGCCTTCTGTTGCATGACCATTCCTGTTCCTAGCACTTCCTCTCCGCCAGCTTCGTGATGCGCAGCTTGGTTTCCTTCTTCCACTATTGTGCCGCAATCCTTTCTAGTTTTGCCACGTCCAGAGTGTGCAACTCTAGAGACCATGCTGCCATTACATCAAAAATTGCATCATTTGTTGCAATAAACAAAAGCTTCACCCACATTCAGTCTGGATCCTTTTACGCCCGAATATATAGATTATGCATATTCGCCTTGAATTTTGTCGTGCTTTATAGACTTTTATATACTGTCGGGGACAAGTGCGGCCTGTGGTTGATCCATGTGTGGATGCTCACCTCCATGAACACCTAAAACACCTTGATCTCACGAGCCCTTGTTGCATCTTTCGTTGCCAGAGTGAGGTGTACCTCGCGGCTTCAGGTAGGTTTCTCTCAATGGTGGGAAACTGGTTGTCCTTCGGCAACTCCCCTGCAACCAATAGGATGGATATGCAACCAATAGGATGGATAAGAGCAACCACACATAGTGGAAGGTCTTTCCCTACTCCTGGGACTCCCTACAATTCATCAAAAACTCATCGTAGAGAAATTGTGCCCAGTTGAACTAGACCCCCTCTGCACATTGCTCTACCAATGTAATTACAGATGCTGGCACCTCGTCTATGTGGCATTTCTACATGAGCTTACCAGCCAACAGCTGGGTGGCTACATGCACCCCTTGGTCCTTGATGTTCGTTATTACATACCCTCGCTTCCTCTTCTCTAGCTTATATTTGGCCTTCATAGCTTCTGTGAAGGCTAAGTCGTTTCTATTTCCTGCTATGGTTGTGGGGTTGCTTCCTTTGATGGGTGGCCAAGAAATCTGGTGAATTAAATTGGTCGTGATGGGAATCAGCTCCTCCAACCAGAGGTACCCATCATGTACTAGACATAGCAGTTGCCGGATAACAAAAATTGTGATGGGTGCGTAATGGTAGTGGGGTATCCACCGTAGATGGAGTAACCCAACCTTCTCCACACCGCGTAACCATTTCTGCTACAGTAATTTCTTCGTGACCAACTGTGGGAATTTCTTATTGTCCACGAGGTCCCAGTCTTAGAACTTCATATTAGGTACCTGTTACACAGTAAAATGTCACTGTCACCTTGTCAGTCTCACTACTGTGTCACAAAATCACATTCACTAAACTCATGCTCTCTGAAATGGCTAAAAAACCCTCTTTGCCTAAGTTTATTGGATCATCGCGATTGTTTCTAAAATAACCGCGCTGATTGGCGGATGATAATGTAACTGGTGCGCTGCCAGCGCGGAAGCACACGTGTTTTCCGCGCTGGTCGAATCTCACAAATAGCGCGCCCTCCACTTGTACTAGTTCGCGCTAACCGGACCTCTCCTGTAATTGAGTTGCGATGCCAGCGCGCCAGCCCAGTTTTGCGCCCACGCTGATCCTGTTTAGGCGAGTTTGTTCTAACATCCAGCCTTCCAGATGACTCCAGACTTGGCTGTTAGCTTTGTAAAGGTCGCCATCCTTTCTCTGGCATGTCTGTTCGCCTGGACACCCACTTTTCTTGGGGGAAAGCTCATCCTTTAACTATTCATGGAGACTCCTTCTCCTTTATAAGCCTCCACCATTGCCATGAGCAGCTAGTTTGGAACATATAGATTTTGATAGAGGAATTCTTAGTGCATTAGTGCTGCTCTTTGTAGGCATTTGGTGTGTTGTGTGAGGATTGCTATAGAGCTTTAGGAAGGTTATGAGTTTGTTGCCTTGTATGTGAGAGAGAGACCTCTTTGACTTGGGAGATCTACTTCAAAGGTGAATGCTTGGGAGACATGCTAGCTGGACCCTCTAGAGAAGGACTCAGCGTCAGGACTTCGGTTGTACCTTACTCTATTTTTTGATTAATAAAGATAGATGACTACTGTTATGGTTCCATACCCATTTGTCCTATGAATGATTACTGTGAATTATATCTTTCCTGACTGATATATAGTTGTTGTTAGTAGATTTTACGCTTGCGTTTGTGCTCTCTTTGCTTGTGCAGGTGGCCGTCCGCGAGGATAGTGGAGGACTGTGATCGGCTGGAGCAAAGGAGCGAGAGGATCATCTCTTCGTCAAACATAGCGTTGGAATCCAAGTAGGTTTCCTTTACCCACTTGTTAATTACAACTAGGAAACTGCAGAGTAGCATTGTTTGATTGTTGCTAGACCCCTTTTGGGCTAGTAGGGATCGCCTCTATCCGTAGAGGAGATTTACCTCTCCAACAGTGATGGAGGTTGATTTCTTGGAAACAGTGCACTGGAATCTATTGAAATTGTTTGGGCATGTTACCATCATCCATATGCATCTCCCCATGAAACAACTTTTTAAATGGTTGCATAGATATTGAGAAAATGCAATAACGGATGTATGTGATGGAGACTGATTTCTCGAAAACAATGCAGTGGAATTTGATGAAATTGCTTGAGCATGTAACCACAATCCATATGCATATCTCCTTGAAACATCTTGGCAAATGGATGCATGGTTTTCAAGTAATGGCAAAAACAAATTTCTGCTCTATGTTTTTTTGTATCATGTAGTAAAACAGAGCATCCTGTAGTTTTTTGTGATAGCAAGAAAACTGAATGGTAGAAGCTTGAGAATGATGGGTGGATGGTGAAAATATATGAGAGTGATGGATTGGCATGGCCTTGGCCTTGTTGGAGCATTTGAGCAAAGGAGGAGAAGTCAAAATTTGATTTCTTTTGACTAAGTTTGACCAAATTTCCTTTCAGTACCAACTTGTTCTTGTTTCTTGCAGATGTTGGAGAGTACATGCATTCATCAGAGATATACAAAGAGCAATTTTGTTTTCCCTTTTTCTTCCTTCTAAGCCTTCTAGCCGCGTCAAGGAGGTTTTCAACTAGTAGGTCTGCCTAGGTGCCTCAAAGGAGTTTTTCACGTAGGATCTTTTCTTTTTTCCTCTTTTTTTTCATTTTTGCTAACCCATTGACCGCCTTATGGAGGTTTTCAATCAATGAGCCAATCTGAGGCACCTCAAAGGAGGTTTTCACCTGATATTTTTATTTTTTCCTCTTATTTTTCAATTTTTTTTTCAACCCTACTTTAATTGAAAAACAAAATCACTTTCAAGTATAAGAATACTTCCAATGGAGCCATCTGCACATCAAGATGATAGACAAAGTGATGTGTAGGTTTGAAATGTATGCTTTGACATGTACCTGGATTTCAGAGACCAAATGGTTTTACCTTGATGATATCAGGCACAATTGAAGACGAGAGTATTGTTGCAACTTAGCGACTGCCTGGAACCTATTTCAATATAGTTGTGATGCCTCTGGTCAGCTCGCTGATTTGGACCATCTTGGATGTCTTCTTCTATCATGACCTTCAAGTCTTCCTCTTTTTGCTGATTGATCTCTTGAATACGTGGAGGATTTGATGGTAACCACGAGGGAGCTTTCTCAATCTTTGATTTTGATGTTTGTTCTTCATCAAGTGCAACCCATGATTATTTGATCTTCTCTTTCGAATCTTCTTCTTCTGGATGTAGTCCTTCAATGGTATCAAAAGAATCTCTTTTTTGCAATACTCTTCCTGAGCTGTGGTGAATACCATTGAGCTCAAGAGGAGATGTTTGGAAGTTTTGTACCTCAACATTGTAAGTGGGTTGAGCTACTTCAATGTGTGGGTTTGGAAATGGTGCTACAAGTAATTGAGTGGGAGTTTATATTTGAGATGGATGTGGATGAGGTTGTGGTTGTGGTGGAGATGAATGGTAGGGATAACATGGAGTTGGGTATGGAGGATATTGAAGAAAGTATTGAGGATATTTTGGATGGCTTCCATAAGTTCCTTGCCAACCTTGTTGCCAAGATTGGTTTTGGGGTTGAGATGGTCAATGTTTCCAAGGAAAGGGTGTGTTCCAATTACTTTGAGGTGGATGTGCATAAGCTTGAAATTGTGAATTAGGCTCTTGCATCATATGAGGTTGAATAGGCTGCCATGGTCCTCTTGGAGCTACATAACATAGCTGCATTGGTGATTGACTTTCTCCATTCCCCTCTTGGTAAACTTCCTTCAACCTTGGTAATGATGAACAATGTTTAAGATCCTATGATTCTGCAGCACAAATATCAACATTTTCTTTTCCTTCATCTTGCATTCTTAACATTTCTACTTGTTTTGTTAGATTGCTAAGAATTTATGTTTTAAAATCATCAAGCAAATTTCCAAGTTTAGCTTGACTTACCGATCTTGATGCTAATTTATCTACTTCTGCTTTTCCTCTTGATATGTGTTTGCATGTTTCACAAATTTCATCAAATGATAATTGGTATACATCACCTCTACTCATGAGATTAAGGAGATCAATCGATTCATCCCTAATTGTTCTAAGTGTGTCGAATCCCAAATGATGTAGTTTTCCCCTCTTAACATTATACATGAACCTCTCTATTAGATCCTCAAGGCTCTCATCTTCTCTTTGATTCATTATAAAGATTTCTTCCTCAAGATCATGATTATATTTTTCTAGAAATATATTTTGCATATCATTCCATGGTCTTATTGAATTAGTCCCTAAACCTTTGAACCATTTAAGAGCTCTATCCTTCAATGTTGCTGGAAACAACCTCAAATTTTGAGTTTTTAATAAGTAACCATAAGATCTACAAACAGTTTCAAATTCAAAGAGAAAGGTTTCTGGATCCTCTGACCTTAGACCATGAAATTTTGGAAGAAAAGAGGGAGGGATGTTCTTCCTATGCACATTGATATCAATATATTGAATGGGAAATCCAAGAGGATCTTCCTCATTGTCATCATTTCCATCCGTTTCTTCTACATTCTTTGTCATCTTCTTCTTCTACTTGCAAAAAGTGAATGGTGATGTGGCTCTTACTGCACCATGTAATCAAATGGGGGGGTGGGTTGGTGTTGGAGATTTTTTATTTTTATTTTTTTATGATTGAATGAAAACACTAATGTAATGCACTTTTCTAATTTTTAAATGAAATATGCCTAATGCAATTATTTTTTTTTTTGCAAAAAAAAAAAAAAGAAATGAATCAGCTAGGAAAGAAAACAATGCATACTTTGACACCTCCTCAGCAATGGCGACAAAAAGTGATGAGCCTTGGTATTGCAACAAGAATGCTGCAACTCCCAAGGCTATCGACTTTAATTATCAACCTGGGGTTCATACAAACTTAAGAGGTATTGGCACTATATGTGCAGCACACAATGTGTCATTCCTTTTTTGTCATGATGAAATGGAGTGCATGTACTGAAATCAAATCCTAAACTAATTGCAGAAAATGAAATGTTCAAAATGGAACCTTAACTTACTGCAAGAAAGAAAGTACTAGGAAAGAGACTGAAATCAAATGATAAAAAACACCGTTTTCTAACTAACTGCTAAGAGGCTTTGCTTCAAAAGAATTAAGTTAAAATGTATGCAATCCTATTGTCCTAAGCATGCATATTCAAAACATAAAACATCACTACTGTGCATGTAAAGGACTGAAATAAATCTATTTTTTTCTTTTTATTCTTTTTATGGAAAAACAAGTGTGAAATCCAATCTCTTTTGGTGATGTGGCAGGTGGCTTGGAGATGATGGTGGGTGGTTGGAAGGCTTGGGAGACCCTTAGGTGACCTTGTGTGGCTTCCTGGAGGTTTTCCCTCAATTCGACCTCAAAACAGGCCACTACAGGAAAACCAACAGGATGTACTAAAAACCTACAAGATCCCCTTAAAACCTACAGGATACAGCCGAGAGAAAAACAATGGATGTTGAAGGTGATGGAAAGCTTAGGGTAGGTGGTTGGTGGATGTTATGAGGCAAAGGAGTGCCTAGGATCACTTTAGAACTCAAAACCAAAGTTGGGAGATGGATGGATTTGCTCAAAAAACTTGATTAGGAATAATTCCCCATGAATGGAGGAATCTTTCCTCACCAAAATCCCTTGATTAGTGGATTTGGTCCCTTGATTAGTGGAACACATTCCTAGATTTTCTCAATCATTGGAGTTCCACAATCTGTGCCACAATTCCATAATATCTTGTTGATTTATTATTTATTATTGATCCTCTTGTGTAGGGAACAAGTCCCTAAATTATCTCCTCCTCCAAATATTCATAATCTGCCCAATATTCTCATAATATTCCATAAAAATAAATAATATTAGGCACAAATATCCAATTATTCGTAAACCTTCCTAATGAATATATTAAAGTTAAAAATAAATTATCTAATGCAAAAAGAGAGGTTTAATACGCTGAAGGATGGTCATATGCCTTAATTTATGTTTTAATTTAGAGGCATGGGCCTTAATTTATGTCTAATTTAGAGGCCCATCACTTTCCCACGTTTGTTTAGGCAAAACATTTGCATCTGACCCGAGATCCAAAATAACTTGATGCATCTCATACTCTCCTATCTGCGCAGTGAGCCTCATCTCACACCCTGTTCTTTCCGTATGCTTACTAGTCTTCCGGGCTACGTGCAGTCTGCCAGGATCGTTTTCTTTACCAGAGCACTTATATATCAGCTCCTGTAATCCTTTTACATCCTTGCTATCACGTAACAACTTCATACAGGTCTCCAAGAAAATAGTAAACATAAAAGGGCCCATCTCTTCAGTGAGCTTATCCTAACTTCTTGAGGTAGAGGCCTTGGTGAAGCTTTCCTTTGCTTCCATAAATGTTCCCTTGCGCTCTCCAGATCAAACCCAACCTCCTTCTCTGGAGCTTTGTGGACCCATTCACATTCTTCAGGGTTGTTTCCCTTATCTTTGTCAGTCGTCATTCCACTTTGCAACACAATATTCACATTAGGATCCTCTTCACGAGGCTCATCCCTCATCATCTTCAAGTCTTGAGTCGGCTGCTGAGGCTACGCCCCCTTTTCATGTATCTTAGCTAGTAATACAAGGCAGTCTTCCGTCGCATGGTCAAACTGAGTATATTATCGGCATGATATGCCAGTTGGGTTCGTACATTCTTGTGTGTAGTGTCCTGGTCCCCCACAGTTGTAGCAAATAAGCTATCCTTGACCTCTACCAAGTCCTCCTCCACCTCGGCCTCGTCCATGCCCCTGATATCATCCTCGTGCTCCCCCTGTGCCTTGATCCGGATGAAGAGTTTCTGCTTGTACTCTATATGCAAGCATTTTATCCATCATTAGCTCATAGCTATGGCAATTATGCTCATCATGACCCACCGAATTACAGAAGTTGCAAAAGAGTTGTTGCGCCGTATGTACAAATTTTTGTAGTAAGTGACAATTATCTGTCACATGTTTTCCATCTATCTAACAGATAGCACACCACAACGTAGGTCCTGTACTTGGCCCTACTTGAGCTTTTGACCTCAGAGGCATCGACCCTCCTAATACAACATAATTCGCGAAGAACAGACAATGATCTTTGTCATGCCCATGACTTTTGCATTTCAGGCACCAAACTTGTTTGGTTACCTCTAGCTGAATTGCTCTTTCTTTCTTCAGACTTTGAAATTCTAGACAAAGGTTCTGCAACTACGCGTGAATATGTTGAACTCCCATATTAGCATCTTGCATTGGTGTCTCATGCAATCTCATTGTGATTTCTAGGGCTTTCGCGTGAGTCCCAATCTTATGCTGTGATAAAGCAACCTTTAGATGAGGCAAGAGTAAAGCCACAAACCATTCGCGGTGCTACCCATTTGTAAGATTCATGTTAGCTTTGCGGATCATGCACTTCAATCTCTGATCCATGTTCTAGGGTGTCTCGCCAGGCTTCACCATGGTCTCCTTGAATCCCATGATTGATTCTGCGTCAGACTTGGGCCTATTGAATTCCTTATTCAGCACGGTCTGAATATCTGCCAACACAGTTGTCAGGTTATCAGTGTAGTACTTAATGTACCACATTAGCCCACGCTCTTGTAAAGTAGTAACCAATGTTTCTTTCTTCATCTAATCATCTGTAATACCCTGATCTTCCCATACATCCTTTGCGACGAACCAAAACTGGTCTGGATCCTCATTTCCCAACCCCTTGAAAATGGGCAACTTCACTACATTCACCATATTGAATGGAGGCGGAGGTGGTGGCGGTGTGGGTAAAGGTGTAGGTTGTGGAGGTGAAGACAAAGGTGGTGTGGGTGGGTGGGGTATTCACGGGAACCCTTTTCTTATCAACTTAACAACGCTCTATGGTGAAGCCTTTTCTTCTTCCTCGTCGTCACTCAGAGGAGGTCCGATCAGTGGGCTATATTCAGGGCCTGTTTTTCCTCTATCCCTGAACATCTTTCCATTCCGTGTACCTCCAAACATCAAGGTAACTGCATAGCCCTATTTTTACACAAGAGCATCTTAATCCAAGTATTTAAAGACCTTAAATACTTACCTTGCAGTCCCTTGAAGAAGCGTCGCTATAATTAACCAAAGTATCAACCGCAAACTCTATAACAAATCCTCCTATGACACAATCAAGTCAGTGATTGACACTGCGTGCGATCTTATCTTCAAAGGCTTCCAATCTCTGCACTAACTCTAGGGTCCATGCTACCAGACTGTCAAGCCCCCACCTTCCTTGGTTGTCTGCTAATTTAGCGATCCACTTGTATAATTCAACCGAGAAGGAACATAAGAATATTTCATGTATCTCTGTGTACAGATATCTATTCAACCACTGTTCTTTCACCAATCGCAGATTTCTATTTTCTTGCATTGCGAATTCATGGATCTTTCTATCTAACCATTCTTCAATTTCCTTCTTAGTTGGATTCCAGTGATGCAACATCACACATCTCTTTATGTAGATCTCGGTCTCGGCAATGGAACCATTTGTTGGCTTAGTGGGCCCTGACCCAGGTTCAACGTTAGGCTTAGCCAAACAAATCCCTACACTACTGGCCCTTTCGACATCAATCCGCGGAGCACGGACTGAAGTCTCACCTGAAGTAGTATGGGGGGATGTTGGAACCAAGTTTCCACACCCATAGATGGTAGTGATGTCATTTTATGCCCTACTTATTTCTTTGCGCAGATCAATAAGCCTTTGGGATTGTCTTTCGCAGACCTTAAATAGGTGAATCAACCACTTACATGCCTTTGTAATTACTCTTACTTCTGTATTTACCCAGATCAGATTAAGTATCTGTAACTTTAACATGCATTAATATATTCTTCGCATAAACAGATATTATCACTTGCGTTCATATAAAAAAGTACAACATGCATATTCGTGCATCACTACAGTATTAAATCATAAACCCAATACACGTCATAATATAATTGCATCCATTCATCACAAAAGAGATCAAACACAGATATTTCCAGAGTAATCTTCTTTATTAATGCTTCAGATCTTCTTACAGACTCTAACTACTCTGCACACTTCGCTGCAGGGGTCCGCGCACTGAGTTGCATACTTCTACCATAGGCCTCTATGCACACAGTTGCAGAGCCTCTCTTCTACTCTAAGACTCTTCGTTCTTTCTGCTAATGACCCATTACATTCATCATCATCAACCAAAAACTTGTCTTAGACTCTTCGAAGACTCTCCTTTTTATACAATCCCATGGTCCGCGGATAATGGGTAGATCTTCTAAAGCCGGCACAACTTACATAAACAGAAGGGTAAAAACCCTTTATGACACTTTACATCTACACGCTCCGCGACCACAAATTGCGGAGACTTTACACTTTACATACAAAACTTGGGCTTTTTGCCCTAAAACATGGGCTTTTAAGCCCAAAATTGACCCTAGGGGACTCTATCCCAACATATAGGTGGTGCATGCACTTAGATATCTGCATAAGGCTATTGCGCAATTCCTTGGTGTGAATTTCCAAAAAAATAGGGGCATCCCAAGAGAACAATGCAAGTAAATATGAGCTTGGCAAGGCTTGAAATTGGCTAAGTTTTGGGCCAAGTTCAGTTAGTCAGCTAGAGGGATAAACTATACACTTGCAGAGTGTGCTCAGGTTTGAGAAAGCATTGTATTTATTCCCTATTCTTTTATTAATGAAATATATATAGTAAAGGGGTTTTGAGCAGTTGCTTTACCCTAGATAAATCTTTGTGCATGTGTGATGTTTCCTTTTACATGTCTATGATTCTTGTTTCATATGGTGAATTAACTTCCACAGATCAATAGAGTAGCTTTAAGTCTTGTGGTTTAGTAAATTTCATGAGTAGTATTAAATATACACATAATTTCTACATGGTATCAGAGCTGGAATCACAATAGAGTAGATATTTTGAAGTTTTCATTGCAGGACGTTCTAGGTTGCATATCAAGTTGTAGGTTTTCTTGAGGATTGAGAATATGGCTTTCAATGGACTAAGGCTCGAGTATGCCCTTAACAGAAGCTAAAATTATGTTTCATGGAAGGACTTCATGGAGGTAGTGCTGGAGGATAAGGGGTTGAAGGAATTCATTGATAATGATATTCCGAAACCAGCAGTAGCGATGCTCAGAATTTATCATATTGGAAGAAGTGTGTTGTCAAGGAGAGATGGATCATATTAGATGGAGTATGAGACCATACTATCTCCAATATCCATGGGAAAGAGACTTTGTATGTAATGTGGCAAGTGCTGATAAATTTGTTCCAGAATAGTAGTGACCATAGGAAATCGACACTCAAGAAGAAGCTTTGAAATATCAAAATGCAGAGGAATGAGACCATTCCACTATACCTGAGCAGGTTCACACAATTTCGTGATGAAATTGGTCAAGTTGGTGTTACTATAGCAACGAATGATTTGGTAAGCCTAGTCCTTCTAAGCCTTCTAAAGAGCTGGCACAACTACCAATATTTGGTGAATGAGAGGGAGAAGCTACCAAATTGGGAATGCCTTTGGTTCGATTTGGTACAAGAGGAGATAAGATGGAACACCTTAAACGAGACATCATCCAAGGGCGAGGATGAGGAAAATTGTGCCTTGGATGGAAATTCAAAGAAAGGGAAAGGGAAGAAATCCCAATCCAAAGTAGAATCTAGTCAAGGGGGCAAGAAGAAAGACTTGTGCAAAATCAAGTGCTTTCACTGTCATGAATTTTGGCACTATGCAACGAAGTGTCCACACAATAAGGAAATAAATAAGAATGTAGGAGGAGCATTGGGTGAAGCCTTAGCCTCATAGTTTAAGCTTAATTTTACTCTCATTGCATTGATGGCAAGCACATTTATATATAGTGTGTGGTATTTGGATAATGGTGCCTCATTCCACATGACTGGAAACAAAGAATGTTTTAGTGACTTGGAGGAGAAGGATCTCTAGATGCACATAGAGATGGAAGATGATGAAATTTATAGCACGATTGACATTGGTACAACTACTTTTCAGAGGGAGTATGACTCTCCTCTCACGCTCAAGGATGTGATGTTTGTACCGGGCCTCAAGAAGAATATAGTCTTCGTAGCTGCGTCAGAAGACCATGGCTAGGATGTGATATTTAGAAAATGGAAGGCTTTCTTGAGACACATTTCCATGGGACAAGTGAAGCAGATCAGGGTTCGAGTGAATAACCTCTAAAAATTAGATGTCGAAGACTGTGTAGCATTGAGCACAAAAGTAGAGAAGGTGGAGAGTTGTGATGTCATCTAATTATGGAATATAAGACTTAGCCATTTGCATCATGGTGCTTAGAAGATCATGCAATATATTTATACAAGCATCCCGAAAGGAGCACTAAAGCAGTGGGATACATGCAAAGGGTGTGCATTGGGTAACTACAAAAAATCCACCTTCAATGATCAAGGAAACAAGGCACATGCAGTCCTTGAAAGGATCCATTCTTATGTCTGTAGACCTTTCTCGACAACCTCCACTGTCAAGCATAGGTATTGTGTTATATGTGTAGATGATTTCTTACGGAAGAGTTGGATCTAATTTATGCAGAAGAAAGACCATGCATTCTCCAAATTTGTTGAATTTAAAACACTTGTTGAGAAATAAACTGGCAGGAAGGTGAAGACTCTTAGGAGCGATAACGAAGGTGATTACGTGTCGAATGAGTTTAAAATTTCTATGCAAAGGGAGGAATTCAACGGGAGTTAACAACACCCTATAACCAACAACGAAATGGGGTGGCTGAGAGGAAGAATAGAAGTATTGTGGAAGTAGCTAGGGAAATTTTGCATGACCAAGGCCTACCACTGCAATTTTGGGCCAAAGTATGCAACACAACGCTCTATTTGCAAAACAAGAGTCCTCATGGGATTCTTGGCATGAGTGTAACACCAGAGGAACCATTTTCAGGGAAGAAATTAGATGTGTCACACTTCAGAATCTTTGGATCATCAGTTTGCTGTCATGTTTCCAAGGAAGCAAGGAAAAAGCTAAAGGCAAAAAGAGAGTTGGGCATATTTGTGGGGTACACAGAAACACCTCACAACTATCGTGTGTACTTGTCATCCCTCAGGATGACAGTGGTCAGAAGGGATGTGAAATTTGATGAGGAGAAGGAAATGAGGTGTTCTCTTAAGAGGGAGCTTTAGTTGTATCCTCATCAGGAGCTTTTGGCATCCAAAGGAAGAACCTAAGTTATTTGTGGAGCAGCTAGAAGAAGAGGAGTAGAGAGTGGAGACATCCACTCAAGAAGAGACATCCAGAGAAGGAAGGAAGTGAACCAAGGAAGTTGACAAATTATTAAATGATGTTAAAGAGCATGTGGGAGCACCCACATCACAACACAGGCAGAGGAGGTCACTAGATCAGTACACTGGCTATATGGCTCTAATGAGTGAGCTTATAGAGACTGAGCCATCCTCATTTGAGGAAGTTGAAGAGAAGCCAATATGTGTTGATGACATGGTAGATGAATATGATTCCATCATTATAAACAGTGTTTGGGAAGTGGTCCCAAGAGCAAGAGACAAATCATTAGTGGTTCGAGATGGATTTACAAAGCAAAGCATGCGGAAGATGGAAGCATAGAGAAACACAAGGCCAGATTCTTGGCCAAAGGGTTCTCTGAGGTTGAGGGAATTAAATATGAGGATATCTTTGCTCCAATAGCAAGGTACTCATCCATCAGGTCAATTCTAGCACTGTCATCGTAAATGGGGTGGAAGATCCTCCATATGGATGTGAAGACAAAATTACTCAATGGAGTTATTGAGGAGGAGGTGTATGATGAGCAACCAAACAGGTTTGAGACCTTTGACATATATTTTCATGTGTGTAGACTCAATAGATAATTATATGGACTCAAGTAAGCATCTCGTGCATGGTACACTAGGATCGATAGCTATCTTACCGGTTTGGGATTCACGAAAAGTGAAGCAGATGCAAACCTCTATCATATTTTGGTAGAAGGTAACTTATTGATTATTGTTTTTTATGTTGATGAATTAATCGTTATTGGAGATGAGCAGTTGATCAGATCATGCATGGAGGACCTTGACAGATAGTTTGAGATGAAGCACATATAATTTCTTTAGAAACAACAATAGAAATCATCAGTGAAACCCTAATAAAACCTTCATAAAAAAACATTTTTGACAATAAAAATGTAGACATAATGTTGTCTTGCCATAATGATAACGGGAAACTTACTTCAGAGCCATGGTGACTAAATAGATTTTGCTGCTCCTACAACTCTATTGACCTCTTAGATATACCTAAAAATCATCAAAGCACATTAGCAGAAAAAATATAGACATCATATAAAAGCTAACATAATTTACAACATAAAGAAATCGACAGCACGTAATTCCGCTAGAAAATGAAAATCCCCTCTCTACCCTACATGATATTTAAAACTCATGGCTCAAATACAGACAACGACCAACAACTTCTAGGAACATAAAACCCTCAAAAAGGTAAGTTATGTATTTTCAATAGAAAAACATGCATCGAACAAAGAGTTACAAGATATGATAAAAGTTCGCCCAGAAACCCTAAGAACTCAAATATAATGGAATTTATCTTATAGAAAACACATATGAATGTTAATAATAACCTAGAAATAGAGACATGGCTAAAGATCCCAAAAACTCTTAGTGAAAACAAATTTGATATAGCTACTCATAAATTATGAATGAAAACTTAAAAATGTTGAAGACTCGGAACAAAAGCATGAAACACTGGATGCAGAGTTGAAAGAATACAATGAAATGACCATTGCTCTTGAAGAACCACCATTAACATATTACAAGGGAAAATATAGATTAAAATATAAATGTTGTTCAAGAGGCCATACCTTTGAATCATAACCTGTTTCCCAAACTCTAATTTGTATTAATGATTTGATGGGTGCATGCTCAATATTCAATGCTATCAATCAATGCGGGGATTAGGTGTTATTTTCAGACGAGAGATTAATGTATGGAGTTGTCTTTAGTTTGACTTTTTGGAATTTTGTTTCATATGGTGGCTAAGTAGGCCTAGGAATCACATAATCTTACCCTAGTTGACTATTTGGGGCATCTGACGGGCTAGAAATTGCTTCGATGTTGTCATCGTAGATGGATTGCATCTGGAACCTAAAAACTTATTTAGTTGGATCTCCTTCACTCATATCTATCGTGAACAAAATTTTACTGCAAATTCTTTATCAAAGAGCGGTCATTCTGCCACACATAGTCGCATACAGTTCTAGTTCGTCTAGAGTGGTGAGAGGATGGAGGATGGTTGCATTCCATTTAGTTAAGTTTCAGTTGATCTTTGTTGGGACACTGGGATTTTTTATCTTTAATATTTCAACTGTTCTTTGATTTTGGTTTTGTGGACTCTATCTATTATTAGATGATGGAAGAGTGGACTCTATCTATCATCAATTTTTAGGGCTCATGCACTTCTATAAGAGAACAAGTAATCTATTAATAGATATTAAGATATAGCTATGTTATAACTTAGTTGTGGTAGTTCTTTGAATTGTAATTTTCAATAGTTGATGATAGACATACAACGATTAAA
>APFE030575158.1:86937-101704 GCA_000404065.3 Pinus taeda
AAAAACACGGAACAAGATTCTTATCTATATATATTTACCTCCATTTTATTTTGGAGATTTTTAATCTGTAAATAGACTTTGTTACAATACCATGAGCCAATACCATGGCTTATCAATACCACATGTCCGAAAAACTATTCACTTCATATGACACTCATTTATATGATATTTCTTTTAATTAATCAATTTTATTAAAGGAGAAAAAAAAAGGTATAACTACTTTGAGTTAAATCTCAACTTTACTAAGGATATTTGGTTAAATCCCTACCGTCGAGATAAAAATTATTGATAATTAAATAAAATCAAGAACACTCAACTCCAAAACAAACATGCATATTTTGCTTGTTCTTATATTTTCTCCAAACATTTCCATGTTTTTCAATATTTACATTTCTTTTCATATTTTGCATTAATATTTTTATTTATTTATGTTCCATGTTTTTCAATGTTTACACTTCATTTCATATTTTGCATTAATATTTTTATTTATTTATTTTTACATTAAAGTATCTATATTAATATAAAAATGATGGAAAATTAGACTTGTTATTAAATAGTGCAACCATATAAATTAAACGATTAATCTAACTAATAGACGAAATGACCATTTCTCGATCATTTTTCCTGGTCAATTTTGTCTGAAATCCTATACAAATTTTTAAAAAACATAAGTTTAAGTTGTTTAATCTACCAACGTCAAAAAACTAAGTTGTTTAATCTACAAACATCAAAAAACATCAAGTTCCTTACTGGGCTTTCAAGGCGTTGAATCCATTTATGCATTCAAAGGTATATTTTACATAACAAGAAATCATAATCTCGCAACATATTGTATTCTCATAATATGATCAAGAAAGTCATTTCATCTATTAGTTAGACTATGCCTCAATTAAATGTTTGGTAAATGTTGATGGGCATCAATTCATAATAAACATTGAAACATTTCCTTCAGCATACATCTTAAGTTCCTAAAAAAATAAAAAAAAATTATATAAGAATTAACTAAATTTACAATATTCTTTAAAAATGATCTATTGTTATCAAAACAAGGCGGGTAGAAAAATGAGTGCCTGCGACTCGCCTGCTTCCCGGGCCTACAAGTCCAATCACTGCTAGATAGGGTTGTCGGCTCCTGTGATTTGTGATTTTATGCTTCCTTTTGCCCTCGTGGTTTCTATTGATTCACTGAGTGTTGCGCTAAGCTCTTTGTTGGTCGGACAACCAATCATGGCTGAGCCGATGCATGAATCGAGCCTCTCGAGGGATATTGTTGCCTTCAACTCCCTTGTGGCCGTTGGCCCTAAGTTTCAGAGATCTGGATCATCTCGTTTTGTGAAAAATCTTGATGAAATCTCAAAGATCCAGATCAAGGCTCCTCAAGCATGGACTCGAGCCCTGCAGTTGGCAAATCAGTGTCTTATTGGTCAGTTATGGGTCTTTGGCCCTCCCTTCGCTCAATTAAGACATGGATTGAGAAGAAATTGGTCAGTTATGGGTCTTTGGTCTTTGGCTACAGGTACAAAGAAGAGAGTGTGTCACTGGATAAGAGCTTGTGCATTCGAGTTGAATGGTATGCCTACATCAACACATTTGAATGTATTGTCATTGGGATCATATAGTATGCTTTTGGGTATGGACTCGTTCTATCTTACTAGGACCAAGGTGGATTGTTAAGACAAGGCCATTGAGTGCTTGGATGAAAATGGAGAACAAAGGATATTGCAGGATAAGAAGAAGACAACATGAAGCATTCCCCACCAAAATCCCTTGATTAGTGGATCTGGTCCCTTGATTAGTGGAACACATTCCTAGACTTTCTTAATCATTGGAGTTCTACAATCTGTGCCATAATTCCATAATATCTTGTGATTTATTATTTATTATTGATCCTTCTGTAGTAGGGAACAAGTCCCTAAATTATCTCCTCCAAATCTTCATAATCTGCCAAATATTCTCATAATATTCCACAAAAATAAATAATATTGGGCACAAATATCCAATTATTCATAAACCTTCCTAATGAATATATTAAAGTTAAAAATAAATTATTTAATGCAAAAAGAGAGGTCTAATGTGACGAAGGATGGTTGTAGGCCTTAATTTATGTTTTAATTTAGAGGCATGGGCCTTAATTTATGTCTAATTTAGAGGCCCATCATACCCCTTGCTGAAAGTGTTGCTCATCCTCTAAGCAACTTAGTGACCTCATTGTGCCTCATTCATGGCCTTGGTGGCCTCTCTCTTGTACATTAAGAATCTTGGTTGTAAGTTTTGCAAGGACAAGGCCAAAAACATATTTGTGCAAAAAAAATCATTGTTTCTTGAGACCATTAGCTTTCCTTATTCCCCTTATTCAAGATGGGTTCTTGAATATTTTTCACTTTGGCAAGGTCTTCCACACCCTTATCAACCTTCTACTACCTTGTTCCGCCATTTGGACACCTCTAACACCTTCAAAATGCATTTAGATGAGAACTAGGACATCCTGTAATAATTCCTGTCAAAACTACATGAAACCTATAGTAAACCCTGTTAAAACTATAGGAAACCAGTTTTGAGCATAAATGATAGTCTAAGGTTAGGGCATACCCTCAACTTGACTCCCATGTATTTCTCCCAGTTTTAGGCCCTTGACAAAAGCTAGAAAGAGATTGGAGACCTCTTGGAACACCTCTTTTCATCACTATAGTTTGAGCTCTATTTTGATGGCGAGTGCCTTAATTCTTTTTCTTCCCTTCTTCTTCTCCCTTGTTTCCTAGATGATTGCCTAATGGCCTTGGAGTTCTCTGTCTTGATTAGGTCTCTCTTAGGCACTTTCATTTTGGGTTTTAGCATGATTTTTTCTTTTCTTCCATCTTGTAGAAACATTTCGCCTTCCTGTAGTAGTCACTCCTTCTTCCTTGAAATTCTTCTAACTATATGGGAGTGATGAAAAATGATGAAGATGGATTGAATAATGATGTTAGGGCTCAAAGGGAGTAGTGTAGGTTTATGAAAATGGAGAGGATGCTCTATTTTATTTTCGCAGGAATGAAATGGGATGGATGAATGATGAATAGGTAGTGAATATGAAGTGAATGCAGGGCTTGCAGTGTTGTGGTGACTTGGCCTTTGCCTAAATTTCTTCTAACTGATGTCCTCATTCCTTGAAATCATCACCCTTCATAATTTGACTTTTCAACATTGCAAGAGTGAAGGAGTGAGCTGCAATTAACTAGTTGAAGGTGGCTGAGACTGCTCACCCATCCTTAGCTTATAAAACCTCATCTCTCATGCATTAATAACAAATTTCTAACTATAATATGCTCAAGAGAAGAGGTCAAGAATATTTCATACTTATACCTACCTGATGGTTGCTGGAGAGACCTGCATTCTGATGCTAAGCTCTAGAGGACCGTCTTTGACCTCTGGATCTCCATGTTGAAGCTGACTACAAATCTCTAGCTACTTTATCATCATATCCCCTCAATTTTTCAAAGAAATGCATCCAATTGTGCCTTGTGAATATCTCTAGTATAGGAGGGTGCAGATGGATCCTCACTGTGTTGATGGGATCCCCCTCCTTATCACTGCTTGATGAATCCAACCTCTGTTTTTCCCTTTAAAAACTGCTCACTGCCAATCCTGTAGGTGTTGTTTTGTATCCTGTAGGATCTCATGGAATCTTGTAGGTTTTTAGGACAATGACTTGTTTTGTCCATTTCTCCCAAACGGTAGAATCTCACTATTTCCTGGGCCCACTTTCTATTTTCTTGCATCGAAAACCACGGTTGTTACTCGATTTTCTTGCTCTGCTTCAGCAATGAGCAACTTTACGTCGCATCACGAGAGGGCCATTCATAGGAAACATGTTCACTCAACGTCAACAGTGTCTTTTCAACTCTTGGGAAGCAATGTCTATTCAATGACTTCGTTGCAGCGGCTAATCGAATTGATAATCTATTTTGTCCTCAACAGCTGGCCACCAAATAAAATCTTGACGTCATGGACATGTCGTCAGATATTCTCAAAATCAACCAGCAACCCAGTAACATATAAAATTTATTTTATTATCCTAACATTTCTTTACTATAATCTTAAAAATATTCAAGTAAACTACTATAATTTGATCTTTTATCCTCTTTCTTTCTCTCTCTATATATAATATTAATCTTGAAAATTTATATAAAATGTTAAAAGTTATTTTCCATATTTATTCACTTTAATATAATAATTTCACAGTGAAATATAAATATTCAATAATATTATTATTTTAACTTTTATATGATTTTTTTTTTAGTAATAATACAATTAATTATAAAAACATTATATAATAAATATATGAAATTTAAATTAACAAAAGCACTAAATTTATAATAATTTAAATAGAATTATTATATAAAGATATTAAAACAATTACTACTAGTACAATTATATAAATTAATTTAAGTAAATGTTAATTCATAATAAGTATCAAAATACTTCGTAATATATTTAATATCGTTAAAATTTAAAAAAAATATAAAACTAAAATTATCACTTAATTTAAATTATTATTATTATTATATTACTATAAATATAAAATAATTAAGCTTTTTAGATCCGATAGACCAAAGTTTAGTCTCATCTATCAATATATATATATATATATATGAAAAAACATGGAACAAGATTCTTATCTATATATATTTACCTCCATTCTATTTTGGAGATTTTTAATTTGTAAATAGGCTTTCTTACAATACCATGAGCCAATACCATGGCTTATCAATACCACATGTCCAAAAAACTATTCACTTCATATGACATTCATTCATATGATATTTCTTTTAATTAATCAATTTTATTAAAGGAGAAAAAAAAGGCATAACTACTTTGAGTTAAATCTCAACATTACTAAGAATATTTGGTTAAATCCCTACCATCTAGATAAAAATTATTGATAATTAAATAAAATCATGAAAACTCAACTCCAAAACGAACATGCATATTTTGCTTGTTCTTATATTTTCTCCAAACATTTCCATGTTTTTCAATGTTTACATTTCATTTCATATTTTGCATTAATATTTTTATTTATTTATGTTCCATGTTTTTCAATGTTTACATTTCATTTCATATTTTGCATTAATATTTTTATCTATTTATTTTTTACATTAAAGTATCTATATTAATCTAAAAATGATGGAAAATTAGACTTGTTATTAAATAGTGCAACCATATAAATTAAACGATTACTAATAGACGAAATGACCATTTCTCGATCATTTTTCTTGGTCAATTTTGTCCAAAATCCTATACAAATTTTTAAAAAACATAATTTTAAGTTGTTTAATCTACAAACGTCAAGAAACATCAAGTTCCTTACTGGTTTTCAGGGCGTTGAATCCATTTATGCATTCCAAGGTATATTTTACATAACAAGAAATCATAATCTCGCAACATATTGTATTCTCATAATATGATCAAGAAAGTCATTTCATCTATTAGTTAGACTATGCCTAAATTAAATGTTTGGTAAATGTTGATGGGCATCGATTCATAATAAACATTGAAACATTTCCTTCAGCATACATCTTAAGTTCCTAAAAAAAATAAAAATAATAAAAAAACTATATAAGAATTAACTAAATTTACAATATTCTTTAAAAATGATCTGTCGTTTTCAAAACAAGGTGGGTAGAAAAATGAGTGCCTGTGCCTCGCCTACTTCCCAAGCCTACAAGTACAATCACTACTAGATAGGGTTGTCAGCTCCTATGATTTGCGATTTTCTACTTCCTTTCGTCCTCGCCGTTTCTTTTGATTCACCGAGTGTTGCGCTAAGCTCTTTATTGCTCGGACAACCAATCATGGCTGAGTCGACACATGAATTGAGCCTCTCGAGGGATATTGTTGCCTTCAACTCCCTTGTGGCCGCTGACCCTAAGTTTCAGAGATCTGGATCATCTCGCTTTGTGAAAAAGCTAGATGAAATCTCAAAGATCCAGATCAAGGCTCCTCAAGCATGGACTCGAGCCCTGCAGTTGGCAAATCAATGTCTTATTGGTCAGTTATGGGCCTTTGGCCCTCCCCTCGCTCAATTAAGACATGGATTGAGAAGAAATTGGTCAGTTATGGGTCTTTCATCAGTTATGGGTCTTACTGGTCAGTTATGGGTCTTTGGTCTTTGGCTATAGGTACAAAGAAGAGAGCATGTCACTGGATAAGAGCTTGTGCATTCGAGTTGAATGGTATGCCTACATCAACACATTTGAATGTATTGTCATTGGGATCATATAGTATGCTTTTGGGTATGGACTGGTTGTATCTTACTAGGACCAAGGTGGATTGTTAAGACAAGGCCATTGAGTGCTTGGATGAAAATGGAGAACAAAGGATACTGCAGGATAAGAAGAAGACAACATGAAGCTTTCCCCACCAAAATCCCTTGATTAGTGGATCTGGTCCCTTGATTAGTGGAACACATTTCTAGATTTTCTCAATCATTGGAGTTCTTCAATCTGTGCCATAATTCCATAATATCTTGTGATTTATTATTTATTATTGATCCTCCTGTAAGAGGGAACAAGTCCCTAAATTATCTCCTCCAAATCTTCATAGTATGCGCAATATTCTCATAATATTCCACAAAAATAAATAATATTAGGAACAGATATCCAATTATTCATAAACCTTCCTAATGAATATATTAAAGTTAAAAATAAATTATCTACTGCAAAAAGAGAGGTCTAATGTGCTGAAGGATGGTCGTAGGCCTTAATTTATGTTTTAATTTAGAGGCATCGCCTTTAATATATGTCTAATTTAGAGGCCCATCATACCCCCTGCTAAAAGTGTTGCTCATCCTCTAAGAAACTTAGTGACCTCATTGTGCCTCATTCATGGCCCCGGTGGCCTCTCTCTTGTGCATTAAGAATCTTGGCTGTAAGTTTTGCAAGGACAAGCCCAAAAACATATTTGTGCAAAGAAAAATCATTGTTTCTTGGGACCATTAGCTTGCCTTCTTCCCCTTATTCAAGATGGGTTCTTGAATATTTTTCAGTTTGGCAAGGTCTTCCACACCCTTATCAACCTCCTACTACCTTGTTCAGCCATTTGGACACCTCTAACACCTTCAAAATGCATTTAGATGAGAGCCAGGACATCCTGTAGTAATTCTTGTCAAGACTACATGAAACCTACAGTAAGCCCTGTTAAAATGATAGGAAATTAGTTTTGAGCATAAATGATAGTCTGAGGTTAGGGCAGGGCCCCAACTTGACTCCCATGCATTTCTCCCATTTTTAGGCCCTCAACTAGTAGGTCTGCCTAGGCGCCTCAAAGGAGTTTTTCACCTAGGATCTTTTATTTTTTCCTCTTTTTTTCGTTTTTCCTAACCCATTGACCGCCTCATCGAGGTTTTCAATCAATGAGCCAATCTAAGGTGTCTCAAAGGAGGTTTTCACCTGATATTTTTATTTTTTCCTCTTATTTTTCAATTTTTTTTCTACCCTACTTTAATTGGAAAACAAAATCACTTTCAAGTATAAGAATACTTCCAATAGAGCCATGTGCACATCAAGATGACATACAAAATGATGTGTAGGCTTGAAATGTATGCTTTGACATGTACCTGGATTTCAGAGACCAAATGATTTGACCTTGATGATATCAAGCACAATTGAAGAAGAGAGTATTGATGCAACTTAGTGACTGTCTAGAACCATATTTCATTATAGTTGTGATGCCTCTGGGGCACTTGCTGATTTGGACCATCTTGGATGTCTTCTTCTATCATGACCTTCAAGTCTTCCTTTTTTTTGCTGATTGATCTCTTGAATATGTGGAGGATTTGATGGTAACTGCGAGGGAGCTTTCTCAATCTTTGATTTTGATGTTTGTTCTTCATCAAGTGCAACCCATGATTATTTGATCTTCTCTTTTGAATCTTCTTCTTCTGGATTCAGTCCTTCAATGGTATCAAAAGAATCTCTTTTTTTGCAATACTCTTCCTGAGCTATGGTGAATACCATTGAGGTCAAGAGGAGATGTTTGGAAGTTTTGTACCTTAGCATTGTAAGTGGGTTGAGCTACTTCAATGTGTGGGTTTGGAGATGGTGGTACAAGTAGTTGAGTGGGAGTTTATATTTGAGATGGATGTGGATGAGGTTGTGGTTGTGGTGGAGATGAATGGTAGGGATAACATGGAGTTGGGTATGGAGGATATTAAGGAAAGTATTGAGGATATTGTGGATGGCTTCCATAAGTTCCTTGCCAACCTTGTTGCCAAGATTGGTTTTTGGGTTGAGATGGCCAATGTTGCCAAGGAAAGGCTGTGTTCCAAGTACTTTGAGGTGGATGTGCATAAGCTTGAAATTATGAATTAGGCTCTTGCATCATATGAGGCTGAATAGGCTGCCATGGTCCTCTTGGAGTTACATAACATAGCTACATTGGTGATTGACTTTCTCCATTGCCCTCTTCGTAAACTTCCTTCAACCTTGGTAATGATGAACAATGTTTAACATCCTGTGATTCTGCAACACAAATATCAACATTTTCTTTTCCTTCGTCTTGCATTCTTAACATTTCTACTTGTTTTGTTAGATTGCTAAGAATTTTTGTTTTTAAATCATCAAGCAAATTTCCAGGTTTAGCTTGACTTATCGATCTTGATGCTAATTTATCTACTCTTACTTTTCCTCTTGATATGTGTTTTCATGTTTCACAAATTTCATCAAATGATAATTGGTATACATCACCTCTACACATGAGATTAAGGAGATCAATCGATTCATCCCTAATTGTTCTAAGTAAGAGGGTTTTTAGTGTGTCGAATCCCAAATGATGTAGTTTTCCCCTCTTAACATTATACATGAACCTCTCTATTATATCCTCAAGGCTCTCATCTTCTCTTTGATTCATTATAAACATTTCTTCCTCAAGATCATGATCTTTATATTTTTCTAGAAATATATTTTTCATATCATTCCATGATCTTATTGAATTAGTCCCTAAACTCGTGAACCATTTAAGAGCTCTATCCTTCAATGTTGCCGGAAACAATCTAAAATTTTGAGTTTTTAATAAGTAACCATAAGATCTACAAACAATTTCAAATTCAAAGAGAAAGGTTTCATGATCTTCTAACCTTAGACCATGAAATTTTGGAAGAAAATATGGAGGGATGTTCTTCCTGTGCACATTGATATCAGTATCTTGAATGGGAAATCCAAGAGGATCTTCCTCATTGTCATCATTTCCATCCATTTCTTCTACATTCTTTGTCATCATCTTCTTCTACCTGCAAAAAGTGAATGGTGATGTGGCTCTTACTGCACCATGTGATCAAATGGAGGGTTGGGTTGGTGTTGGAGATTTTTATTTTTTATTTTTTTTATGATTGAATGAAAACACTAATCCAATGCACTTTTCTATTTTTGAAATGAAATATGCCTAATGCAATTATTTTTTCTTTTTGCAAAAAAATAAAAAGAAATGAATCAGCTAGGAAAGAAAACAATGCATACTTTGACACCTCCTCGGCAATGGTGCCAAAAAGTGACGAGCCTCGGTATTGCAACAAGAATGTTGCAACTCCCAAGGCTATCGACTTTAATTATCAACTCGGGGTTCGTACAAACTTAATAGGTTTTGGCACTATATGTGCATCACACAATGTGTCATTCCTTTGTTGTCATGATGAAATGGAGTGCATGTACTAAAATCAAATCCTAAACTAATTGCAGAAAATGAAATGTTCGAAATGGAACCTTAACATATTGCAAGAAAGAAGGTACTAGGAAAGAGACTGAAATCAAATGATAAAACACATCGTTTTCTAACTAACTGCTAAGAGGCTTTGCTTCAAAATAATGCTAAGTTAACATGTATGCAATCCTATTGTCCTAAGCATGCAGATTCAAAACATCAAATATCACTATTGTGCATGTAAAGGATTGAAATAAATCTATTTTATTCTTTTTATGGAAAAACAAGTGTGAAAGCTAATCTCTTTTGGTGATGTGGCAGGTGGCTTGGAGATGATGGTGGATAGTTGGAAGGCTTGGGAGACCCTTAGGTGACCTTGTGTGGCTTCCTGGAGTTTTTCCCTCAATTTGGCCTCAAAACAGGCTACTACAAGAAAACCAACAGGATGTACTAAAAACCTACAGGATCCCCTGAAAACCTACAGGATACAGCCGAGAGAAAAATGATGGATGTTGAAGGTGATGGAAAGTTTATGGTAGGTGGTTGGTGGATGGTATGAGGCAAATGAGTGCCAAGGATCACTTCAGAACTGAAAACCAAAGTTGGGAGATGGATGGATTTGCTCAAAAAACTTGGAGAAGTTTCCTTGTGAAATGATGAAATTGGTGAGGGTTTAACGACCAGGTAAATCAAATCCAAATTGGATGGGACAAATTTTTTTATTAACTGGGATGTCTTAGGTCCCCATTCCAAGTGGAATCACTCAAAAAGACTTCTATTAACCCATGAAAAAAGAATAAAAAACATTACTGGTTGAAAATCTAGAAATTCGAGAACTAGTGACGTAGTAAATCCAAAAAATGTCTAACCAAATCAAGTGAAAATGAAATGGGGTAATTTTTGTTATGAACTAGAATATTTTTGTGATCTAATGAAAGTATAACCAACCTGATTGAACCTTGTTATCATTCTCTAAAAAATAGCATAAATTTATTATTCTTTGCTAAAAAGGAGGTCCAACAATCTAGATTTCGGAATAAGAAAACTAATCCAAACAGCTCAATGATTACTATGAAATTCAAAATCTTTTCCAAGGATGAAATAGTGTTTGTGATCCTGCAAAATAAATCACATCAACCATTTAACTCAATCCTACAACAAGCAATCATTGATATTAAATGCAGAAATAGAAAGAAATAAAACTAGAGATGCATGTGAATAAGAAGTGAAAAGACGGAAAGAAAATGATACAAAAGGGCTCTGAGGCTCTTGGGATGGCCAAGCCCAAGGAAACTCAGAGACCTATGGAGGAAAACAAGATTTAGAAGCTGAACATGCCACCAATATTCATTATTTTCATCAATAGAATTACATCCCTGCAAGAAAATACAATGGAGCTGCAAAAATACAATCTCTCTCCACAATAACACTAATGAAAATCTATCCCTAGAGGAAAATTCAACTTGGTACTTATACAAAATGATTAGGAATCATTCCCCATGTTTGGAGGAAGCCTTCCCCACCAAATTCCCTTGATTAGTGAATCTGATCCCTAATATTAGGAATTTGCATTAAATGGTAGGGAACACAATCCTAGATTTTCTCAATCATTCCCTAGAGGAAAATTTGACTTGGTACTTATAAAAAATGATTAGGAATCATTCCCCATGAATGGAGGAAGTTTTCCTCACCAAAATCCCTTGATTAGTGGATTTGGTTCCCTGATTAGTGGAACACATTCCTAGATTTTCTCAATCATTGGAGTTCCACAATTTGTGCCACAATTCCTTAATATCTTGTTGATTAATTATTTATTATTGATCCTCTTGTGTAGGGAACAAGTCCCTAAATTATCTCCTCCTCCAAATATTCATAATCTGCCCAATATTCTCATAGTATTCCACAAAAATAAATAATATTAGGCACAAATATCCAATTATTCATAAACCTTCCTGATGAATATATTAAAGTTAAAAATAAATTATCTAATGCAAAAAGAGAGGTTTAATATGTTGAAGGATGGTCATAGGCCTTAATTTATGTTTTAATTTAGAGGCACAGGCCTTAATTTATGTCTAATTTAGAGGCCCATCACTTTCCCACGTTTGTTTAGGAAAAACATTCGCATCTAACCTGAGATCCAAAATAACTTGATGCATCTCATACTCTCCTATCTATGTAATGAGCCTCATCTCACGCCTGGTTCTTGCCTTATGCTTACCAATCTTCCAAACTACGCGCAGTCTGCCAGGATCGTTTTCTTTACCAGCACAGTTATTTATCACCTCCTGTAGTCCTTTTAGATCCTTGCTATCGCGCAACAACTTCGTACATGTCTCCAAGAAAGTAGTAAACATAGAAGGGCCCATCTCTTCAGTGAGCTTATCCTGACTTCTTGAGATAGAGGCCTTAGTGAAGATTTCCTTTGCTTCCATAAATGTTCCCTTGCACTCTCCAAATCAAACCCAACCTCCTTCTCTGGAGCTTTGCAGACCCATTCACATTCTTTAGGGTTGTTTCCCTTATTTTTGCCAGTCATCATTCCACTTCGTAGCACAATATTCACATTAGGATCCTCTTCGTGAGGCTCATCCCTCATCATCTGCAAGTTCTGAGTCGACTGCTGAGGCTACGCCCCCTTTTCATGTATCTTAGCTAGTAATACAGGGCAATCTTCCGTCGCGTGGTCAAACTGAGTACATTATCGGCATGATAGGCGGGTTGGGTTCGTATATTCTCATGTGTAGTGTCTTGGTCCCCCACAGTTGTAGCAAATAAACTATCCTCGACCTCTACCAGGTCCTCCTCCACCTCGGCCTCGTCCACACCCCTGATATCCTCCTCGCGCTCCCCCTGCGCCTTGATCCGGAGGCCGAGTTTCTGCTTGTACTCTATATGCGGGCATTCTATCCATCATTAGATCGTAGCTATGGCAATTACGCTCATCATGACCCACCGAATTACAGAAGTTGCAGAAGAGTTGTTGCGCCATATGTACAAATTTCTGTAGTAAGTGACAATTGACTATTGCATGTTTTCCATCTATCGAATAGATAGCACACCACAAGGCAGGTCCTGTACTTGGCCCTGCTTGAGATTTTTACCTCAGAGGGGGCAACCTCCTTTACATTACATAAATGAACAATTCTTGGATGATTCAAATGAAAAAGCTTCCTTTCTATATATAGGAGTCTAAGGAGTCATAATATAACGTAGTCAACCTAACAATAATAATACAAAGCCACAAAAATAACAATAGATGGATTTTATGGGGCACAGTAATAACAATATGGGGACAATGCACAAGAATATTAATAAGGGGTACAACTACAATAGTAATGGGGTAATCACTAGTATTATAGGGACCCAACATGCCCCTCTCCTTCAAAAAAGTGTTGTCCTCAACGCTTAAGTAGTTCTGGATGCTCCTATAAAAAATTCTCATCCTCCCATGTGGAATCTTCAACAGATAAGTTCTTCTGCTTGATAAGATACTCTGAAATTGATTGATTTCATAGCTATCGAGTTCTTGTTTTTGTGACTACTTCTGCTTCCAATATAATTTTTCCTTCCTCGTCAAGTTCTGGCAATATTGTTTGAACTGGAAGCTTATCACCTATAACCTTCTTTAAACATGAAACATGGAAAATTGGGTGCAATCGAGAAGCTACAGGAAGCTCCAATTTGTATGCCATAGTACCAATCTTTTGCAACACCTTATACGGACCAAAATACTTTGGTGATAATTTATGATCCTTCTTAGCTTACTTGAGGGACATTTGCTTATATGGTTGTAGCTGTGGGAATACCCAATCACATATATCAAAACTTCTTTTGCTGCGATGTTGATCTGCCTGTTGTTTCATTCTATTCTGTGCCAACAAGAGGTTATCCTTTAAGAGTTGGAGGACTTGTTGTTGATGTTCGATGTGATGTTCCACTGCTTGAACCTTAGAATTTTCTCTTAAATATGATGTGGTGGATGGTGGCTGATACCCATAAAGTGCCATAAATGGGGTCATTTTTGTTGCTGTATGGAAGGAAGTGTTATACCACCATTCAGCCAGAGGCAACCATTTGACCCATTGTGTCTGTTTATCAGATACAAGGCAACGAAGATATCCTTCCAAACATTTGTTTACTATCTCAGTTTGCCCATTATATTGAGGATGATAAGATGGGCTATGAGCTAACTGAGTACCAAGACAAGAAAATAATTTTGTCCAAAAATTTCCAGTGAAAATGGGATCTCTGTCACTTACATAATCTTTGGTTCCATGTAGCTTTTGAATTTTTTCCATAAATGCAGTAGAAACTGTACTGGCTTTAAATGGATGTGATAATGCACAAAAGTGTGCGTACTTGGTAATTCTGTCAGCTACCACCATGATGACACTCTTTCCCTCAGACTTGGGTAAACCTGTGATAAAATCCATTGAAACCTCCTCCCAACGTTGGCTTGGAATGGATAAAGGTTGTAATAGACCCGGTGTCTTAATTGTTCAACTTTATTTTGTTGGCAAACCAAACATTCCGCCACAAACTTTTGAATATCTGATTTAAGGCCATCCCCAATAAAAATTCCTTCCTAACCCTGTGGGTAAGTTTTAAAAAAATCCTTGGAGTGCCCTCCTAAGGGAGAAGTGTGCAATTCCATAAGAAATCCTTTTGTTTTAGCTGGGAATTCTTACAGAGGTATAAGCGATCCATTGCACAATAACAAATCATTTTTTCCAGGCAAATGTATGACGTACTGGAATTCTTGTTGTAACTGAAATAAGTGGCCCAAACTTCTTCGCCATTCTTCCATTCCTCCCTTTCTTCGTTTATCCAATCTGGTTGGATAATAGAAATGGCGCACAACAATGCTTCCCCATCCTCATCCTTTCTTGAGAGTGCATCTGCCACCACATTTTGCTTCCCTTTTTTGTAGATGATTTCAAAGTCATAACCCAACATCTTTTTGACCCACTTTTGTTGCCTTCAAAGGATAATATTTGTTCTAAAAAGTATTTAAGGCTATCATGATCCGTTTTTACCTTGAAGTGTCTTCCCATTAGGTAGGGTCACCATTTCTTAAGTGCATGGAGTATTG
>APFE030575159.1:803-16349 GCA_000404065.3 Pinus taeda
CCCAACTTTGTTTTAGTTTGTAACACCACAAAGTCGGCTGGGTAATTCCAAGATTCTACAGAGATTACCAGGTCTTCGATCACTCCTTCAAGTTTAATCGCAGAGCGATCAGCCAGCTCTAAAATAGTTGGAGTTTCCCTGATTAAATGTTTCAACTACAGTAATTGTGTTGTTTCAAGTGTCATAATATTTATTGCAGCACCTAGATCCACTAGAACTTTAGAGACAAAGGTCTCGTCGACCTGAACTGTTACTGTAGGGTGACCAGGGTCACCATATTTCACAGGAGGGTCTTTTTCTGTCATTAGAGCAGTCAGTTCTCCCATCACATGAACTGTGAGGGGTTCCTTGGCTTTTCTTCCAGGTTTCCTGACACAAATATCCCTAACAGTTCTGGCGTAGATAAGGACATCTCTTAGTGCTTGTAATAATGGTATTTTAACATATAAATTCTGCAGTTCTCCTAAGAGATTAAAAGCTGGTGGCTCAAACGTTTTACTCAGAGTCAATCTTTCAGGGAAGGGTGGTTCAGCTGTTTGGACAGTCTTGTTAGTGGGTGATTTAAGAATTTCAATATCTTTATTGGATGCTTTTTCCTTCCTAATTTCTTCTTTTTTCAGAGTCAGTAATGTCATCTATGATGGGTTCAACTATTCTTCCGGAGTGTAAATGGATATCATTGCATTGCATGGGAAGGGCAGGTTGACTTTGAATGTCGATTACCTGCAAGGTTTTATTATTGTTTGGATTGGGTTTAGGTTGCACAGGCAGTTGGGGTCTCATTGCTTGGTTATTCTGGGAAGTATTGGAAGGTAAGGAAAGAGACTGTTGTTGTTGAGGAAATGGTATCTGTTGGGCTGCCCAATTTGGGTTCCATTGATTAAAATATGGTTGCTGTGGGGCCCAAGGATTCCATATAGTAGGATCAGGAAAAGGGAGATTAGGTTGCTGCATAAGTGGAAAATTCATTGCATTAAAGGGGGGGTACTGCATTTGGTTCATGGGTGGGTAGTTTGTTTGAAAAGGAGAGTTATTATTTCAACGACTGAATGTTGTGTTAGAGCTCATACCTTGTCTTTGTGGCCATTGCCTCCTCTGTGTCATCAGGTACACTACTTCAGCCTCTTCTTCGGTTGTCTGCAATGCTGCTTTGATTCCAGGCAGAGAGGGGCATTGCTGGGTTTCATGGTCCTTTTCACAGATTGTGCAGATAGGTGTCTTATCCAGCGGGCATTCCCTGAGTGGGTGTTTGCCTCTGCATTTAGAACAGAAAATAGCCAAAGCAGCTTCTGCTTCCGCCTATTTCTTCTTAACCTGCAGAGCATCAATTTGTGAAGCAAAAGAACTTAGCATTTCAGTTTTAAATTCTTCCAATAAGTTACCTATTTTGGCTCTTGTTGCTCCTCCACTGGCTGACTTCTGAACTCTTGAATACACATTATCTCTGCTCTTTGATCTATTCCCCACTCCTCTCGAGCACCTCATGCAGAGATTAATGATTTGATCAAATGGTTCTTTGGAGATGTCCCCTTTCCCCAGCATGTTCAACATGTCCAAGCAGTCATCTCTTACCCCTTTCAACAATATGGTTTTCAGAATGTCTTTACTCATATTGGGGTGATCAGACCTCTGCAGGTTATACTGCAGCCTTTCCACAAAATCTTCTAAGCTCTCATCCTCCTTCTGAACCATCTTAAACAGTTCTTCCTTCCTTTCTCTTGTTCGGCAGTAATCCTGATATTTGGCCAAGAATCCTTCTTTCATCTGGTCCCAGGTGGTGATTTCCTGAGCTCCCAAGCTCATGAACCACCTCAATGCGTTCCCTTTTAGTGTTGCTGGAAACAATTTTAATTTCTGATTAGGACTCATATAATCATAACTTCTGCATAATATATCGAATTCATCTGGGTCTTCAGAGGATAACCCATGGAAATTGGGTAGCGCTGAGAGGGGAATGTTTTTCATAGGGGTCGTTCCCCTCGGCAGGTCCCTAATGGGGAATTCCAGGGTAGAGAGTGAGTTCTCCCCCCTTCCTTCTATTATATTATCCTCCATTAGTCTTTCTCCTGAGTCGCTTACTTTATCTTCTGTATCTTCAGGTTCTTCAGGTTCTTCTACCAGTTCCCCAGCGTATTCCGATACTTCCAGCTTCCTTTCAGGCCCCAATACTTCCTATGTCTGTCAATCCGTTTGTGAGGAGTACTGGATTTGAGGTCTCCGGGAACTCGTCCTCTGTGATGTTTCAGCCTTTGAGATGATTTCGTCAATAAAAGTCTTTCTTCCTCCCTTACCGCCTGTGAAATTAGGTTTCTTGCGTCCTCTCATGCACCTGTTATTTTCACAAAGAAATCATTAACGCTTTTAGAAATCTTTAGTTGCCTTCCTCGGCAACGGCGCCAAAATGTTGGCTAGTTGAATTGTTTATTAATTAAACAATCAAGTACCACATTAATTGTCAACCTGGGAAAGTCTTTTTATTCCAAAGGCTACCGCATACTGTATGTACTTTAATTCTAAAAGCATTAAGAGTTGTGGTATACGTAATTCTTACGCTAAGTTATCACAGTACTGATAAAATAAAAGTAATTAATTAAGATTACAAATCTGGATAGCAAAGAGATAGATGCTCTGTTGGCAGAGGATCAAGACCCTATCCTCTAGGTGAGGACGTTCAGCACCTGCCCCTGAAATCAGATTGCTAATACACACTGCACTCGAATTCACCGGTGAAACACACTTGCATAACTTCAAACAATTAATAAAACAGAGTGCTAGCAAAACAGAATTACAAGAGGTAATGCTACAGAATCCAAACAGAGTATCAGCAAAAAGAAACTATCACACACTTACACACTTGACGGAAAAGTAAATGGGTGAATCTTGTGAGGAAGGTGGGCCCAGTCCCTCTCACAAGATTCCCCAGAACACAAAGGCTAGCTTAAGTGCTCAGAACGATCTTCTATTCATCTGCCAAAAGATTCAAATACAATAAAGTTCAGACTTGATGATGTCTCTCAAAATTTCACTTACAGACCATCCCCACCTGTCTAATGTAGATGTCTCCTCTTTATAGAGGAGACATCTATTACAATAGATTGTTATAGTTCATTCGGTTAACCCGTTCTATCAAAAATAAGAATTACAGAATGTTGTTACAACAGTATAATAATATATTCTTTCTTAGGTTCTAGCTGTTACACAGCTGGTAACCAACTTCGACTGTCTTCTTGGGATTCTCGCTTTCCTTTGCCGTTTCCCCATGCTATTCCTGTTTAAGCCATGGTAACTGTGTTTTACCCACTTTAAACAGCTGCTTGATCATGCCACATCAGCGTTCTTCAGATAGTTGCCGTTTGTTATTCCCAGCTGTTGCAAAATAGCCCGCTTTAGATGGTTGTTGTTGCTGACTGTAGCAACTGCGTAGTTGCTTCTTCTGGTGTTGCAACAACTACGTAGTTGTTGTTTCTGGTGTTGCAGCAACTGCGTAGTTGTTCTTTCTGGTGTTACAGCAACTATAAGTTATAATTCCTGCGGGCTTAAGACAATTACTTGGCAACTTAGTCAGCTTTTCTAAAGATAAATATAAAGATACTCACGAATATGCAATGAACAACTAAACATATAGATATGTGGAAAGTTACTTCGTACCTTGGGGTGATTAAGTCATTGTGTAATCAAAGCTTATAACTTGTGACTGAAAAGGATAGTATTATGGCAAAAATATAAGGTCAAAATTGGTCAATTCTGGGTCCTAACGCACGCCATCCGTGCATTTTGATTGAGGGCTTGGGTTTCAGTCTGCACCCTGTATGTAGGGGTCCAATCCAACATTAGTTCATAGCTTCTTCAGGTGCACTCATCATGGCCTACCGATCTTTATAAATTACAAAACGATTGCTGGGATGTCTGCGTATACTTCTATAATAAATGACAATTATCCATAGTATGTTTTCCTCCTATCTGAAAAATTATGCACCATAATGCAGGCACTGCACTCAGTCTTGCTTATGCCTTTGGTCTCAATGGAATTGGTCCTCCTCCAGCCAAGTAATTTGCGAATACTAGACATTGCTCCTTGTCATGTCCCTATCCCTTGCATTTTACGCAGCATACCTCCTCGCGCAGCTCTAGGAGAGTTGTCCTATCCTATTTTAAAATCTGCATTTCCAGACACAAATTCTTCAGTTGCGCATGGATTTGCTGGACTCCCATGCTAGCATCTTGCATTGGGGTCTCATGCAGTTTCGTTGAAATCTCCAATGCTTCGGCCTAGGTAGATAACTTCTGTTGCGACAACACCATTCCTAGATGCAGCGTTAGTGATGCTACAAACCATGCGTAGTGCTGCCCATCTATCAAGATCATGTTGGCTTCGAAAATCATTCCCTTCAGTCTCTAATCCAATTCCCAGGGGGTCTCTCCTAGAAGCATCGGAATTTCCTTAAACCCAATAATCGACTGTGTCTCCAATTTTGGCCTGCTAAATTCCTTGTTCAGCGCAGCTTGGATATCTGCGATCCCTACATTTGGATTGTTGTTAGAGTGCTTAATGTACCACATCAGTGCATGGTCCTGCAACGTGCTTACCAGTTTTTCCTTCTTTATGTTGTCATCTGTGACTCCTTGCGCTACCCAAACAGCCTTTACCATGAACCAAAATTGGTCCGGATCTTCATTCCCTACTCCCCGGAATACCGACAATTTTATTGCGCTCACCATATGGAACTGTGGTGGTGGTGGAGGTGGTGTGGGCAGAGATGGAAGTGATGATGGTGAAACTAGTGGCGATGTAGGTGGGGGTGGTATGCAGGAATGTGCTGCCTTATCGGACTGACCGCGCTTCTTGGTGAAACTTTTGCGAGCTCTTCCTCGCTTTCCCATGGAGGCAAAATCAAGGGGCTATTTTCTATCTCTGTGCTACCTTCATTTCTATAGATCCTCCCACTATGCGTAGCCCCAAACATCAATTTATTCGCATAACCCACTTTTCACATAGTAACATTAAGTGTTCAAAGATTTAATATACTTACCTCACAACCCTTTGAGGAAGCGTCATTCTGCCTTGCTATAGTTCACTGATGTATCTACCATGAACTCGGTGATAAACCCTCCTATGATTTGATCGAGCCAATGGTCCACAGCATGCATGATCTTATCTTCTGAAGCTTCTAGTCTGTACACCAACTCTGGAGTCCACACGATTGGTTTGTCGAGCCTACACCTTCCCTAACTATCCGCTAGCTTCATGATCCATTCGTACAACTCAGAGGGGATAGATGTAAAGAAAATTTCATGGATTTCTGTATACACGTAGCACTCTAACCACTGTTCCTTTGATAATCGTAGATTCTTATTTTCCTGCACCGCAAACTCATGAATCTTTCTGTCCAGCCACTTTTCAATTTCTTTGTTTGTCAGATTCCAGTGCCATGACATCAGACATCCCTTATGCAAATCCCGGTCCTCGCAACATAACCATTTGTTGGTTGGTTGGGACCTGACCTAGGTTTAGAGGTGATTTAGCCAAACAAAACCTGGTACTAATGGCCCTTTCAGCAATAGTCTATGGAGTGCGGACCAAGGTCTCACTCAAAGTAGTATGGGAGGGGGCTAGAACTAGGTTTCCGCATGCTAGAGATGTCTGATGAGTGTAAGTGGTTCGCGATTCAACCTTGCATGCACGCCGCTACACGCACTTACCCGAGCCTCGCAGCCTAATATGTTGCCTTCATGCAACACTACTCAGGGGTCGAACAGTGTTATTACCCAAGTCCTTACTAGTAATCTAATATTAATTGGTTAACTTAGCTTATATGTATGCTTTCAGTTATACTTAACAATATTCATAATTCATACAAGAGTGTGCAATAAAGAAATAGTATATTCGCAAATGATATCACACATATAATAACTCATAACAAATACACAGAATTGGTAACAAAATCATTCATTATTAATCTCTTCTCCAGTTACAGACTCAACTCTTCCTTGTGCACTCAACTGCAGGGGTCCACGCACTCAGCTGCAGACTCTTCTAGGCCTCTACACACTTAGCTGCAGAGCCTTTTCCTACTATACGACCCAAGACGCACTTTGCACTTTTACTTACTCTCTAAGACTCTTCATGCCCATCCTCTATTCGATGGTGTCTTTACAACTTAAATCCTCACTCTATTTATACAATCCCATGGTCCGTGGACCATGGGTAGGCTGACATTACATTCAAAACTTAGAGCAGACAACTCTATGACTCTAACATCCATTTTGCGCCCACAATTCATGCAGATTTACAACCATATCAACTCAAAACTTGTGCTTTGAGCCCCAAAACATGTTGTGGGGGGATTCCATGCCCAACACCCATTGGTCAAAACTCAATACATAATTTTTCAAAAGCCATGGGAGATCTATCTTTAAAGGATATGGAAATTGAGAAGCTTAGAGTGCAATTTTAGAAGATTAAAGACAATAAAATTAAAACTAATAATGTATATTTGGCCAAAATACAGAAAAATTTCAAATTTACCAAGCAATTAAAAATATATGAAAATGAATCATTGATTGCACAGACTTTATCTCAATCCAAAGATAAAATATGGATTGATATCAATGTATCTTTGACTGAATTATGGCCATCAATTGAAATTATTTTTGTGAAAGAAGATTTATTTCATAGGTCAAAGGTAGCAGTAACAATGATTAAAGAAGATCTAGATCATAAACCAGGAGAAGCTACTAGGATAATCAAAATCCTACATTGCAAAACAAAGGAAGAACTTGAATAATTTGGAATTAAAGATATGAATGAAGTAGTCCTAAAAGAAAGAAAAATTTTAACAATAAGAAATCTAATGTTACAGCTGGAGAATAATTACCAAAACATAGAAGTGCAGATCAAGAATTTCCATAGAAAGTTTAATTCTTTGCACCGAAAAGGATTCCCAGGTCTGTGAGATTCTAGTTGCCAATTGATCCCAGTAGAAAATTATTAGCATAGGTTACATGAGATAGAAGCAAATAAAACTAAATTTGCCAAAGTCAAAGGGATAATCACTAGAAAAACTCTCATGGAGGGCCTAGAATATGATTTGTTTATTAAACATGAAATTCATGATTTATTATTAACCAGGCCTACTTTTGAAAAGTATAAAGAAGTTGATGAGTCATAAAAGAAGTCAACCAAATTTTCTATTCGAGATGATAAAAGACAAGATATATTATTTGAGCTCATCGAATAGAATAGAATGAAAAATTTTAGTGACCAGAAGATAGAAAAACATGAGCAAAAAGCAGAATAGCAGGGGAAGCAAACAGAAAATTCAATTTCAAGTAGCTGTCATCAAACAACAACCTCAAAATGTATGTTGAGTCTTCAAATCAATTTAGAATAGCTATTTTTCTATTCTATTTTTGTAAATATCCAAATTATTTTTGGATAACATTTGAGTTTGTAATAAATTTTATTTTGAGATTTAGATATTTTAATTTAGACTCCATAAATATTTTGTAATTCGAATAGCATAGGGTTGAACCCTTGTGATGAATAAGTGACATGACTGTAATGTTCTAAGTTATTTCTGAAGATAATTGAAGGATTATGGATTCATTCTAAACAACTTGTGTATCTATGTGAGTTTTCCTTGTTATTCAATTATGTTTTTCATATTTATTCTTTCACATGTTCAAGGTAACATAAGCGTTTGGGTAAGGCTAGATTGAATGTCAATCTCCCTGAAATACCATGCAAATTTATAATTATTAAAAGAGATTAATTAAATGAACAGTTTGTCTTAGTTAATCCTTCTAAATCTTTTAATTGTTGCCTTGTACCATCTCTTGGATATGTATTTTTTGGATGTCGAAATATTCTACACACATCTATTGTATATGATAAATTAGATATTCAATATGAATGTTTAACAATTATGTACCTTCTTAATTTCTATTTTTCAAATCAATTGAAAGATTATTTTTGTCAGGAATGAAAATCAACCCTTTAGTTTTCTCAGAAATACTTAGAATTTACAAATGTTAAAAGGTTTAATACATTGGTCGTCCAATTAAATCAAAACCTTACTTAGATGCTTTGGTACAATTCCCTAGCCTACAATTGTCTATAAAGATACAATAACCACCTTGTTGGTCACATATGGCAGCATAAGATGAGGAGGTATATGACAACCAAATCACCTAATGTATGTATTCTTAGGACCTAAAAACCATTCTGTAATATCTCAAATTGACTCCTTTACCTGATTGGTCATTCAAGGAGGATCGATCTCAAATATAATTGAAATATAACTACAAATAAGTGTTCACCCAATTTTTCATATACGCCTCTAAAGCTTGCTCCTAATAACAATCTGCAATGAAAGTAAAATAGTAACTTCTCCTTAGGGGTTGAGATCTAGTTCATTTCCAAGAACGCATATTATGTGCAGATTCCATCTAAGAGAAATGCATACATATAGAATTCTCATGCCTAGTTTGCTTATAAAGATGCCTTAGCCTACCCCACCTGATGTTGCGACTCAAATTACAAGATATCAGCCCAATTGAAATTTCTCCCATGGGTCACATCCAATTCTCTTTGAACACCTTAGCATTCTTACACCCATACAACTGACAATACGTGATTGTTAAGTACTGATATACATTTTTTAGGGTTGTTGTTAGATAGGCTACGGATAGGCAATGGCGAAACTTGGTAGTCTCTTGACACCATGATTTGATAACATCGCCTGTGTCGAGGGTATCCCATCTCATGTAGAAGTTGTCATTTTCATATTCATTGGGCTTGAGCATCTTATAAGATGTCTGCATGTCTTCACCAAAATAAGTGGTGAGTTCACCACAACTCTCACTGTGTAGCATAAGGTGAGAGTAATCTATATGTGTAATGATTCATTAAATTACTTATGCACATGGCATGACTGGGAATTCACATGTGATCATGTGCATTGTATACTTCTTGATTTTGATCTCTGCATGTAGATCTTCTAAGTCCTCGACAAACCTTTCCTACATGAATGTGTTGTAAATATTGATCCATGTGATCAAAGCATCTTTATCAATAAACCACTATGTATCTACATATATGGGAATATATGGTTTTCTAAATTATACATGTTCATTAGCACTTGAGTATGAAGGTTCTTTGGGGGTTACTTTGCAAGGCAGCATGGATCCAACAGATGATGACAAGGTGGTAATACTTGTTGCAGGAACACCTATTTAGGGAAACACACTCATAGTGACAATATTAGCTTAAAACAACCTATTTATGCAGTAATGTTTGTAAATCACATACAAAGAGCCATCACAAATGAAATAACATGAAAAACTATGAACAACATTGCAAAACAACTTGCATGCATGAGAAAAATGAGCAAGTAAACTAGGAAGGTGCACTTTCAAAGCACAAAGGGGCATGTAGGGTCATTCATAGCTTTGTAGTGTGATCATCCACTCAAGAAATTTAAAAAAATCATCTAGGGTGCATTGGAGCACCCCAAAGGATCGAAGGGGTGGAATGATAGGCCTCCAGGTCATCCCTATGTGCCCATGCACTCAAGGAGATAGGGAGGGTGCACTGTCACAATCAAAAGGGATGAAGGAATGGGTTGAAAATTTTGCAAGCCTTCACAATGTGCCCGTGCTGTCAAGGAAAAGGAGGGAACACTATCTCATGCCAAAGGGCTAAAGAAAAATGCTTCATATCTTCATCATGTGCCCATGCGCTCAAGAGAGGGCATGGTTATTCATGGTGAAGAAGTGCACTCTAGAGGAAAACTCGATCAAACATTGCACAATTTTTAAGGTTGATCGAGCTTCGAGCTCAAGAATTGTGCTCTACCTATTGGAAGATCATAAAAGAGTTTGAACAACAAGGTTTGATGCCAATATTAGGGAAAGATATATCCACAAGTCTTTATAGGTGATGTCACATTTAAGTTGGAAGATAAAGGGTTTCAAAAATGTGAAGAGTTTTTTCATGTGATAACATATTAACACTTGCAACATGAATATTCAACATAAATGCGAGAAAACAAACTAAAAAACAAAGGATCGATAGCACGAAAAGCAATATTTGGCAGTGAAATCATGAAATGCAATGGAAAACTTTGACATGAAAAACTTACTTGTTGCATTGGTTGTTAAAGAGACTCTTAATTCCGAGCTATGTGCTCAAATCAAATGGAATGATTATGCAAGAAGAATGATTAACTGAGTTGATTTAAATAATTCAACATGTAAAATTAATTCATGCATGAACTCCACTTGTCATCGCATGAGAGGGTTAGTTATAGAATTTAAGTGGGTTTGTATTTTCTAGGAGTGCACCCACATGGAACAATATGGCACATGCATGCATATAAAAAGGGCACATGTCTTTGTCACAAAGGAGTGTGCTAATGGAGGATGCACGTTTTCACCCAGAATGAGTGCACTCCAGGAAGGCGCACTTCTTTGACCTGAAGAAGTGCCCTCAAGTTGAGCGCATGTCTTCACTAACTTGGAGTGTGATTTTTCTTGATTTTTTTTCTTTTTCATACTTTTGAGTGTATTTTGAGTGTGGGTATGGCAATAAGGCATGTTTATAAGTCAATAAATATCATGAGTTCACCTAACTATGGACTAACTAACTCAAGTGCTTCTAATGGTTAAGTGACGATGCTTAAGAAACATTGACTTAGGAGGATGTGACACTAGGAGAAAACATATAGATAAAAAAATCAAACAACATGACTACTCAAGGGGGCTTGAAACAATAGTTATTGTTGGCTCCAAAATTGACATAGGAAAAAACATTTGTAGGGTCATTGTCGCAGTCACAAAAAAATGATAGAGACCTGAGAATAATAGAGTTAAGGTCAATAGAACATACCTACCAGACAAGATGCCCATGAGGTTGGACTTCCTAGCCACTAAAGTAAACACAAGCCCAAAAGAAATTTCTTCCCTACACAAACTATGAGACCTTTCGATCCCCTGATATGATATTGTAGGAATTTACATTGCCATTAGAATCTGAGAGCTAATTAATAAATAAATTATCACTAAGAGAAGTGAACCCTACAATTTTTCTGGAATAAGCATGCACAAAACATCCTTAAGAGCAATTGAATAGGAAGATTCGTTGTAAATGTAATTGAGCACAACTGTGAAGGAGTAATAATATGCAATCTAGGTGTTACATTAGATTGAGGTTGACTATGCCATCCATGCACATTTAATGGGATGGGTTCCAATACATGGGACATGCTCGCTCCTCGAGCCACAACACCTAAAATAATATGCCCCTCCATTTGTATACAAAATATAAATTTTTCCTTTATAATGCTACGAGGATTGTAATTTAGTGATCTTGACATATTAGATCTTTGTATACTCATTAAGCCTAAGGAATATTTCTCCATCCCATTGAGTCATTTATTTTGACTTGGCCCATTTTTAGGAAGCAGGCCAGAGTAGCCTATTGATCAACTTCTACATTTTTCCCTCAAGGAGATGAAATAAAGACTTCAAAATAAATTGTTCTAGAGTATATTCAATTATTTGGAGAAGAATTCTGAGGTGGTTATCTCTATGAGACTCAACCTTTGTACAGATGTTGGATGGTGATGAGAGAGTCTCTCAAGATTAAAATCTCAGATATTTTTCATATATTTGGCCTATATCAGTGCTAGAAAGAGGCCATACATTTCCACTTGATTATTGGTCTTATTTCCAAAGCCCCTAAGAGTACTTAATGACTACTTTCCCTTTGGGATTAATTATAACCCTCACCCTCCTACACCCCTACAAATATTATTTCAATTTTATTGCACCGAGAGGCATTCTACAACACAGTATAGGAGAGATGTGTGTATTTTAAGTAGGTAATGTAATGTAAGTTTGTCAACAATTATTAAAAGTCAAGAAAAATAAATATAGGGAAAAAACACAAAACAAAATTAAGTGTCAATTTCATATTAAAATTAAAAATATATGAATGTAAAATATAATATAAAAGCTAAAATGAAAAATATATAATGGAAACATAATGTAAAATGTAATGCAAAATATAAAAATTAAAATCCATATATATTAAAAATAATTGTTTTGTAACCAGATTTAAATTTAATTAATAACACATAAAAAATTATTACTTACAATAAACCTACAATATAGCAAGATTTTTAACCATGCATATTCACTCCCATTTTATCATGGATATTATTAACTTCTAAATAGGATTTCTTACAATACCATGGGCCAATATCATGGCTTATCAATACTAGATGTCCAATAACCATATTTAAATTTAATTAATAATCATGTAAAAACTTAATACTTACAATAAAATTACAATATAACAAGATTGTTAATCACATATATTTACCTCCACTTTACCATGGATATTATCGATTTGTAAATAGGATACCATGGGTCAATACCATGTCTTATTAATACCAGATACCCAAAAACCATAACTCATTTCACAATCAAAATAATTTAATGTTATAACATATTTTTAATGAAATCTATATAAAGAAAAAAAATGTTATAATTACTTTTTAGATATATTTAAACCCTCTATCCTTGCCACTAGAGAGAGAGAAGGAGAGAGGAAGGGAGGGAGGGAGAGATTGAGTTGAAAGGTGGGGAGAGGGAGGGAAGAAAAAAGACATAAATAGATTGAGTTGGGGAGAGAAAGGGAGTGACAAGGGAGATATGGAGAGAGAGTGATGGAGAGAGGAGAGGAGGGAAGAGAGAGATAAGGAGAGAAGAGGGAGAGGGAGAGGGAGAGAAGTGGAAGAGAGAGAGATAGAGAGAAATGGGGGGATATAAAGGGAGGTGGGAAAAAAACAGAGATAGAAATCTTGAGAGAGAGAGAGAAGAGAAAGAGGGAAGGAAGAGAGTTTACTTTTATATGTAAAGTATATATAATTCATTTAAGCATTAAGAAGTCCAAACCTCAAGTGAAGTGACATGATTACTGGAACCATTAGCAACGTAAAAACGGTGAACTTTGAAAAAACGCTCTGGCGATAATCAGTTGCAACCTCTGCTCTAGGGTTTAACACCCTTCTCTGCCATTCCAGAGCCTGCTCTGGCAGCGTAGTTCATCAGACAGGCTGATCTCCACTGCAGGGGAAGAGGACTGACCTGACAAATGCTCAGCGGGGGGTCCACAGGGACCCCATCGTTCAAGAATATTGTAATGCACAAGCAGACAAGAAATGAAGGGTTAAAAATCTCAGGTTACGGAGAAAGCAGAAACCCAGGAAGCTCCAGAAAAGACAAGGAGCAGAAAATGACAGCAGAACATGGAGGGGGTTCCAAACAAAAGGATAAGGAAACAGAAAACAGCCCCCTCGGGGTTGCTGCGAATACTCAAGATGAGGGCCCAAAGCAGACCCAGACCACTGATGAAAACGAGAAAGAGAAGCAAGGGAGGACACGAGAAGGAAAATAAGGGGAATCACCCATCATCTTAGGCACCAACAACGCCCCACAGGGAGCCTGTAAGCCTAAAAAGAAAGAAGCTCTCAGAGTGATCTGTACAGACCCGGAGATACAAGCTCACAGGGAGCACATGTCGGAGCATGCGGTCATATGCAAATTTATGGGGCTGTGGCCAACAGAGTGTGCCCTATGCCAATGGATCAAACAGCACTGGAGACCCAAAGGTGACATTAATTTGCACCTAGGAGCTAAAGGTTTTTTCACAGTTGTCTTTACAAACCTAGAAGATAAAGATAGGGTGTTCGAAGGAGGTCCATATTTTTTTTCTTCAGCGGGTCTCTATATGAGACCTTGGAGGCCCAACTTTGTCCCTGAAAACGAAACCTTCACACAGGTTCCTGTTTGGATCCGTCTTTTCTCCCTCCCCGTAGATTATTGGGGTTTAACTACTCTCAAGCAAATAGGAGATAAGCTAGGCACCTTTGTCAAAGCTTCTGAAGCAACTATTCAACGCAGATACACTTCATGTGCCAGAATCTATGTGGAACTGGACGTATCTGGAGCCCTGCATGAAGGTATTTGGTTGGAGTTTCAGGACGAAGACTATTTTTAGGCCATTGACTACGAACAAATCCCATTTCGCTGCAGAAAATGTCACAAACACGGGCATCTAGTAAGAGACTGCCCTCTTAATAGAACAGAAGAAGCAAGAAAACCCCAGTCCGAGGTGCAGAATAAAGAGACATTCACCAAACCGAAAATCAGGCAGAGAGCCAATCGAAGAAGACCTAATAGAACAGGGGTCGTCCCAAGCGCCATCCTCAACCCCTTCAGGGTTCTGGAAACAGACACAGAAACAGAAGAGGTCAGGGTAGTAGAGAGGAACACAAAGGGACAAGAGAACCAGCAAGAAAACAACAGGAAGGAACAGGGTGAAAACCCACACAGTCCCAGAGATAATAGACAAGAACAGGAAAGCACCCAAGACGAAGATACGGAGATGTTCTACAGTGATGGGGGCAACGATGAATAGGAACTAAACGAAGCTCTAAAAAAAGCAGGGGTTAACTTACCAGCTCTAGAGGAGAACTGGAAGGCTCAAGGCATTGAAAATGTTCCAGAAGAAGAACTAAAACAGATCGGCGAACTCTTCATTGCAAGATAAAGGGCTGAATTGGCCAGGCAAAATAGGAAATTGGGAATAGCAACAGGAACAAGTAACCACTCCAATATCATCTCCCTCAACCCAGCTGTCTTTAAACCAAGAAAGAAAAGGGGAAGGAGGACGACTGGAGAGGTTCTTCATGACTTAGGGATCCTAATGCTGAACTCAGGTAAAATGAAGGCCCTAGAAGCCTTCCCGTCCTATCATCTTTAAACCTAGTTACCAATGAAAGTAATTTCATGGAATGCAAGAGGGCTCAACAGCCAAGCAAAACAACGACTTCTCATCAGGAAGTTCCAAATAGAAAAGTCGGACATGATGTTTATTCAAGAAACAAAATTCTCTTCCTCTCTCATAAAAAACATCAGTCAAAAAGTAGGTAAGCCTCTCGACTTCATTGAAGTTGCCAGTCAAGGTTAGGAAGGAGGCATCACCACCTTTTGGGACACAAGAGCTATCAGCGTACTTGCCTCAGAAGCCACTCATGCCTACATAGCCACAGAGATTCAAATCACAGGTAACTCTAAAACTTATCTCTGTGTTAATGTATATGGCCCTCAAAGATTAGAAGAAAAGTTCCATTTCCTCAACTCTCTCAAAAGTCTGCAATCTAGATATCATGCCTCAAAAATCATCATGGGCGGAGACTTCAACATGATCACCACCCTCCTGGAGAAGAAGGGAGGGTTAATAAAGCTCAACAGGGATGCAGGGGCCTTTGCCGAATTCATTGAAACTGCAAAGCTAGTGGATGTGCAGCCTTCCTCATGCTCCTTCACTTGGAATAACAGAAGGGGAGGCGAGAACCTGATTGCCTCCCGCCTGGATAGGTTCCTCATCTCAGAGAGCATCGTTCTCGAGGCCATCACTGTCAACTCTGATATTCTCCCTAGTGGGGGTTTGGATCACTGGCCCATCTCTCTAGAGGC
>APFE030575166.1:7560-22746 GCA_000404065.3 Pinus taeda
CACTTGGCAAGAGATTTTGGAATTACTCCTTGCATGTAACCTCCAACTGCTAAAAATAGATCCATAAAACAAGGGATGCCTTTATGTGTTGTCTCGGGAGAAGTAGGCCATGCATGCAAGTACTTTTTGCTTAGTCCTGAAGGGAACCATTCAACTCAGTTGCACATGCAAGAGACTGCTCAACTGCTGGAGAAAAATGCGCATTTTTGGCTGGGAGCTGGGTTGGCTGCCTAGGAGATTTGCACAATTTTTGGGCAGAGTAGCTGACTGCTGCCCATACTTGTGCAAATTCTAGGCTAAACAACCTGCTTCTGGAAAAATTTGCACAAATCTTGCTAGGAGAGTGGTTGGCAGGATTGCGCAATCCTGGAGCCTAGTAGGCTATCATTGAGGATTGTGCAATTCTTGGAGGGAAGGTTGGTTTCCCTCTAGAAATGCACAATTTTCTAATGGAATTTTCTTAGCCTACAGTTGGACCAAGTTCGAGTGAGCAACCTGTGAAGGGGATGGATCAACTGTGATCGAGAGACTGCCTTTGTGCGAGGAAAACACTTGAAGCTTCAGTACTTGACGAAGAAAGACAAAGTGTTGTGTAAGGTTGGTAGGGAGGCTCCAAAATGGGCTAAGGGAAAATTTTGGAGGGTGGTTGTAGCCTCTACAACCCTTGGCGACACACTGGTAGAACTCCAACTCTTTGCATAGACCTTTTTCATGAAAAGCAAGTCTAACACCTCAGGAAGTATTGTTCAATTTTCAACTCATCTTGGTTTCACACTAACTTGATTGTAAGATGTAGCATATGCTTAACCCTTGGTTGATTGACACACATTCCAAGCCAAGGTAGCATAGTTGTTTTGATTGGGGTCAAGGGGTATATAAGTGCATAAGCAGTATAGTCGTCAGAGTCTTAGTTTCATCTCTGGTGTTTCTCCATTGCCAACAGGCCTGGACAGTACCTTGGTAGAGTCACATAGGAACACAAGCATGGCTTCACTACCAGCAAGCTTGGTCACTACCCTGGCAGAGTTACTTGCATCACCTCCCCATGCAGGAAGCCTTTCTCTTCTTTCGCCTTATTCATTTTTCATTTTTAATTTTTGACTTTTAATTTTTTCATTTTTCACTATGCATAACACTTATTCATTTTAGAGGCGGAAGAGGGATCCCGACTTATTCAGAGCAGAAGAGGTTGTTCCAACAGGGAAGTAGTTTATTGTATCTCTGACATTCCTCTTAAGGTATTTCCCCCTTACCTTACTCTACTTGACTGAGCTGACAAGGGTTAACCCAAAAACAATCGACTTGAGAAGGTGACACTAGTTAGTGCACAAGTTTTGTGTTTACATCAAGGTTTGCTTTGAACAATTCATATTTTAATTCGATGTATCATGGACTAAAAGTAACAAGCTCATCATACAAAAGCAAGATGACAGATAACCAAGTAGTGATAGTTTTACAAGCCCTGTTGTACTTTACCCGACTTGCTTCAAGAGTCATGCATGGTTTCATGCAAAACTAAGCTATGAACGAAACAAGCGAGTGAACTAACAATCAAAGCAAAGAAAGAGCAAAAGAAAAAATGAAAGAGAAGCAAGTAAACAAACAAGGAAGTGAAAAAACACGCAAAAAAAGAACGTAAGCAAACAACCATGCAAGAAAACAACTAAAAGAAAACACTACTCCTACTCCTACACTAACAGTACATGGGCCTGACCACATGAAGTGATACTTCCAATGCATCCACCTGCACATTGGTATACCCATGTTGGTGAAGCCTTGGTCCGCGAGCAACCCAGTTGTGCAAACTAATAAGCAAGAAAGATATAACAATGAAGATAACCACACTTTGTGATTTAAAGTCCCCATGGGACATAAGTGAGTGCATGTGCATGATGGGCAGTCCATGGACTTACCATGGTGTTGTGTGACACTACGTGCAACTTTGAAGCAGAAGCATACTCTTGATTGTGACATGCAAGCAAATGAAATAAACAAAGATAACTGGCGTTGCACATGAGTGCTTGCAATGTAAGACTCCTCCAATGCATGAGCAATGAGATCATGTAGTTCGAGTGGAGGAAGTAAAATATTAGTGGTAGATTGATATGGAGTGCATATAGATGAGTGCTAAGGATCCTTGAGTGTTTGAACAATTTCCTGATCGGAAGCGAAACCAAACTTAGGATAACGATGGCTTGACATAACCACCAACTAGGGCTAAAGTGTCTCAACGGTCTATGGGGTTTCGACTTCGTTGATAGATGATTCTTCATAGACCAGTGGCTTAGACTGGTTAACAATGAGTGAATCAACATCATGATCAGATGATGAGGTGAAGAGATCACAACAGCCAAGATTAGAAAATTCAGGATGTTGGTTGACATCCTCATAGTTTGATGAACTATATAGAGGGATGGATGAGGAGGAAGGATGTTCACCCTCTACATTTCTGGAAAAAGCAGATGAAAGATCAAGTGGATTTCCAACGAATGATTGGTCCTCTTCATTGTTGGATGATGTACTAACATACAGTGTGTCCTACTAAAGATCAACAATGGTTTCATCTGTGGATGAAGACACACATGTGAAATCTAGGATGGTAGGTTCACCAATGATGTTAGGAAAGAAAGGAGGAAGCTCGGATGGAAGGGAGTCATCCTTCACCTAGTGATGATGCTCAAGCTCCCACTCATACTCTTCATGAATGATAGCACATGTTGGTTGTACAACACTAACTCCATCAGTGGGTTGTTCCTCATTCAAAGGAAGTGAAGAGTTCAGAATGGATAAACACAAGATAGCATCATCCAAAGGAACACCTAGGTGCAAAGATGGAGGTCATAGAAAAGAATGCATATGAGGACTCGAAGGAATCACAACCAAATCTGCACAAAAATTGAGTGAAGTGATGTTGGGAGGGTGTGAAGGATGAGCAAGTGTGTGAGAATGATCCTCAACACAAGGCTTGATCTCAAACTTTCTCTTGTGATGGGTATATTTCTTAAGGCAGTACTCGAACTGGTCCCAAAGATAAGCAAATTTCATCTATCTCCTCAAAGCTTGAAACTACACATCATGGAAGCGCTGCCAAAAATCAATAATGGATTCATGCAGAGCCCTCTATTGCTGTAATAGCTTCCGGTCAAGATGGTCTATATCAAAATGATATAATGTGTCTTCAATAAGATCACATAAGTGCTCAAATGAGTGCACGGTGTTAGCTAGTAGGTTGAGCACCCAACAAAATGGAGATTCGCGAAGTGTGTATGCAAGCAGCAAACCAGTCTATTTGTCAGAAAACTCATCTTCCTCATGAATCATGGAAAGAAAGTTATGTAAGTGCTCAGGCTTCTCCACATGAGTTTTCATGGGGAAGAATCATGAGAGTACTCTACAATGCACAAGTACTCATGTGAGACAACATGGCTTGAGCAAGCCTTGCAAGACATCACTAACACTCGGCCCGCTTTGGTGAGACCAACTCTTTGAAATTCTTATGATGGTGAAGCTATTGAGCTAATGCTAAGATTTTTCATCCGTGATGGTGTGCATGCACCTCATGGTGACATCTTGCTGAAGCGAACTCTTACTTCTATTGCAATTGATGTATTGGTTCAACTCCTTCATCCAACTCATATGCTAACATGTGCATAATCTTCTTGGGTATGGCTGAACTGGAAGCACATTAATGCATAGTGTCCATGCTGATCTTCAAGTGTGTGCTAGTGGTCATGCACATCAACTTGTTGAAGTACCTGTTCAGCTCCAGTTGGAATTGCATGTTGTTGAATCCCTTGCAAGCAATCGACCACACAGCTCACCATGTTTGCTCTGTGTTAGCTATTGGGATGAATCTTTAACTTGTTCAAGCGCAGTTTCATCTGTGAGTGCACATTGCACCCACTACTATTCGTGATCCTGCTGCAACTCATTTGTCTGTCTATGCAACTTCATGTTCTTCCTAAGTTGTTGCTTCAGCACATGCAACCCCTTCTTTGTTACATCTTCTTCCTTTGTGTGATCTTCATGTTGCACCATCACTCCATAGTAGGAGTCTCCAAAGTTGCTTTCATCATCAATGGACCTACTTGAGCTTGCAACCTTGTTCCACCTCTGTGTTGTTAACAACCCTCCTCTTGCATTCGTTGCATTTGGTATGCTGTCTTCAACTTTTGTTCATGATGCTGCTAGCTATGATGCTGCTGATTGATGTCCTTGTCTATGAACAACTTAATGTCTTCGTGAGTAGGCAAGCTAATAGACACTTGATTGACTACATCCCCAAGTGTGCTCTGAACGGTGTCCTTCTCTTTACTCTCCTAGAAACCATTATACTTGTACTACTGAGAGGCAGATGAACACCTATGATACCTGGAGACATGGAAACACTCATAGCAAGTAATATGTCAATTGAAAACCAAAATGAACATGAGAACTGACTTGCAACATACCTGGGTGAATGATCATGAAGGTTGTGCAATTTTGCCCAAGAGGTCAGGAGATCGACTACCAAGACTGCTCAAGGCATAGTCTGGGATGTTGGGAGAATGGCTGACTACTGGAACTGTGCAATGTACACTCCAGTCTGGCTGCTGAGTATTGGGATTGTGCAATGCGCAATTCAAGTTGGGAAGGACTGCTGGCCTAGGGACAAATCTGCACAATTTCTTGGGCCAAGCTGATTTGAGATCACCCCTAGGTGACCTCAGGAAATTAATGAAGGTATTACAGACTCATGTGCTGGTGTGTTTCTATGTTATTTTAGTCAACGGATCGATAAGATTATGAAATACACAGACACTTCAAACAGTAAGAGATCAGAGTAAGCAAAATATAAACACACCAAAAATATAATAAGGAGTTCACCCAATCCTCCTGGGCTATGTCTCCTGGTCCAGTCTTCAGTGGTGGCCTTTTTATTATGTCTTTAAAACAAAATTTTACAATAAGGAGCTCAATCTGAGTCTCATTTAACAGAGAATGATCAGTAGGATGGCACTTGGAATTCCCAAGTCCTTAGAGTTCATAGACTCCTCTTACTGAATTTTGACCTCAATTGGTCTATGTCTACTCCATACCGCCTTTGCTCTGATGATCAGCTCAACTTCTCTATTCTCTGCAATTTTGCCTCTCTTTCTGTGTCTCTCAGCCTTTGGCTTCTTAACTGTTTTTTTTGCTTCACTGTCTTCTCATGGCTTTAAAGCTAGTTCATTCCTCCAACTATTCGTTTCTGCTTCCCAACTCTCTGGATCATCTGCCTTTGTCCGCTAGAACTCCTCTTCCCTGCATCACCGTCGTTGTGTAACACTTCACAGAGAGGTGGCCACCTATCTCTTTGCGAATTCAGTTCTAGTTCTTCTTGAACGGTCGTTATTTCCGTTATTCCCCAGATGCCTATGAAATGCATCCTTCTGTCAACTAATCGGTCAAATCGGACTTCAAATCTTATGCACCACAGTTTATTTCTCCCTCGGGTCCAGTCATCCATTAGGTTGAATCTCCATCGTTGATTTGGAGCTCCCAGATCCTACGGTCTTCACTCATATTGCGTGGTTGAGTTGCTTGATCGTTACTCCACGATGTAAGTGGTTTTTCTCTCCCATTCGTTGGACACATGTCGCTCGATGTATGGAATCGTTGGGTCCTCGGCCAAACCAAGTTACCGCTTGAAATTCCTCCAATATTCTGCCAATTTTAAGCGTGGGACCTACATTGTCATCTTTAGCGCTTTCCCATGGTTTTCTAGTTTTCCTTATGACCGAGTGCTCGGGGCTTTTCCTTCTTGAGGGGTTTTTCCTAGCTATATGAAATAGCCTCCATTTCTGGATTTGAGCATCCCAATTGCCATTTTTTTGTGCCATGCATGGTCTCCATGGGCCAATGGTCAGTGCACTTTTAGCGAAGGTCCTCGTTGTTTCATGATGGCTGCAAATTGCCATTATTCAGAGGTTATTTCTGATAGCTATAAGATTTCTTGAAGTCTTTTATTTATTTTGACCCATCATGGAATTGTTTGAGGATCCAATTCAGATCACAAGCAACCACTATCCTCCAAAAATGCGCAAAACAGTCCTGGAGGCCAGTGCCAGGTAGGAATGGACAAATCTGGAGAGGAAGGTGAGCCTTCCTTTCCTAGACTGCGCAATGCAGCCTTGGTGAAGGCGGAGCTCGGGCCAAGGTTGGCCCAACTCAACAATAGGCAATAGAAAGAAACTAAGTCAGTGAATGCATGGCTAGACTAAGTCATAGTAGAAGTGATTGACGGTGCATCAAAAACATGAATGAAAGATTCAACAAACATATCAACATGCATGTGGGTGAGGTAGTTCATTGGTTGGGCGAACGTTTATGCAAAATAGTTTCATGCATGCGACAACAGTGAGATAGCAATGAAAACTGAAACAAAGCTAGGATAATCTAGTATATATGTAAGCGATAGCAAGAATTCAAAGAAATCAAGCAAAAAATACTCCTACAAGTGAAAACACAAAAAGCGACAGAAATGTAGCATAAGGCATGGGAAGTGGGCTTACCCAAAAAAAATTGAGCTGAATGTGTCGACTGCTCTCAGATGTGGTGTGGGATGTCAAAGCTACAAGGTTGATGTGAGGAACAAGCTCTGCAGCACTCGGTTGATGAGTTTTGATAGCATCAAGGTTGTGACGTGCATGCCATGAATCTAGGGGAAGTGACACTTGGTGGGAGGTTTCGAAATTTATCCTTGAATGTAACCTCCAACTACTAAACCTATATCCTTGAAACAAGGGATGCCTTTGCATGATGCCTTGGGAGAAGCAGCCCATGCATGCAAGTCTGTTTTGCTCAGTCATAGAGGGAACTGGTCAACTCAGCTGCACATGCAAGAGACTGCTTGATTGCTGGAGAAAAATGTGCATTTTTGGCTAGGATTTGGGCTGGCTGCCTAGGAGATTTGCATAATTTCTGGGTAGAGAAGATGAATACTGCCCAGATTTGCACAAATTTTCAGCTGAATACCTTGCTGCTGGGAAAATTTGGGAAAATCTTGTTGGGATGGTGGCTGACAAGATTGCGGAATCCTGTAGCCCGGAAGGCTATCAGAGAGGATTGGAAAATTCTTGTAGGGAAGGTTGGTTGCCCTCCAGAAATGCATAATTTTCAAGGGGAAGTTGCTTAGCCTACAGCTGGACCAAGTCCAGGTGAGCAACCTATGAGGGGAATGGATCAACTGTGATTAACAGGCTGCCTTTGTGCGAAGAAAGCACTTGAATCTTGAGTACTTGACGAAGGAAGACAAAGTGTTGTGTAAGGTTGGTAGGCAGGCTCCAAAATAGGCTACTGAAAAATTTTGGAGGGTGGTTGTAGTCGCTGCAACAGGTTCCTAGTGTATATCCTCTTCTTTTGATGTTTCTTGTTCCTTTTCTTCCTCTTCTCAATATATGTAAAATAATTTGTTCTCAGCACACTTATGACCTTTAGTGTATTTTCTATCACAACTATAACAAAGCCCTTTCGGTATTTTTTCTTCCAATTGTTGTGGTGTCAACCTTGTAGGTTGTGGAAGGCTAGGAGAAACAACGCTTACATATTTATTGTTGTGGTAGACTTCCTTGTTTCCATAATTTATCTTCCAAAATTTCTTGCCACCTTGAATACCTTCTCCAATGAATCAGGTTTCCAAAGGTGAACCTCATGTTGCATGTTATCCTTTAAATTCCCTATAGAGACATAAATTATATGTTCCTCTGGAATATCATTTACACTTATATTCAATTTTTGGAAGTCCTCAATGTGCTCTACCATTGAACCCTTTTCTTTTAGATTTATCAATTGGCTAAAGGTGTTGTTCTTTGTATCCTGATAATGTTCTATCATTTCCTTCATAAAAAGTTACCAAGTGACAAGTGGTTTACAAGAACAAAGCCATCGATACCATACAAACTAATTGTGTTCTAAATACAAAGTTGCAATAGGTACCTTTTGTGTGTGTTGCACATTATGGAGATCAAGATATTGCTCCATTTGTAGTGTCCATGTTATCAAATCCTTTCCATCAAACTTCCTCATATCAATATTTGGAATATGGTGGGCCTTCAATCTAATGTTGAAGTCTATGAAATCATGATTAACATTTCTTTTGTTCTCCTCATGAGTTTCGTCTAATATCTTTTCGCCATTAGGAAGCATTTCTTGTAGCAACTTTGCCAAACCTTGTTTCAAAACTTCCATGTTTTCTTTTAAACCATCCTTCGAACCTTCTATGTCCGCTTTTAATAAAAAAACAGGCAAGGGAAGCAATGTAACATAAAAATATATGGAGAGAGTAAAACTAAAAAATCATGGTTCAATTATTTCACAATCGCACAACTTCTCGTCCAAATTTATTTTGGAATTCCAACCTGAAATTGCGTGCAGATTTGAATTGTACAAATACCATTTCATGAAGAGTCTTCATAGCTGGCAATTTCGATTTCATGAAATTTTTTTGGTTCAAATATCTGATTCGAGTCACCATGTAAATTCTCCTATTAAATTGGACCTAAACCATTCTCGATTATGTTATTTCCTACTTTAATATATATTAATTAATACTGGGGCTATTAATATTATATGGAATTGATTTTTTTCTCCACAAATAAATTAATAAGGTGTTTACTAATATGTTTTATTTTTTTTCATTATTATTATTATTATTTTATTTTTAGGTCACGGCCAATTCAGACACCAAATTGGTGTCTGATACCCCCTTATTTGTGGGATGAGTGACCCATGTCCATTGAACGATTTGACTACTAAGTCTACGAAGGCATACATACTCTACCCCCTCTGGAACCCATGACAATATTAAAGGGACATGAGGACAATGTTGAAAAGTAAAATTTATACTTTTCATAAATAATATTTTTATTTAAAATTAAATTTGTTTCATAAAATTAAATTATATATATAGATATGTATATGAAATTTCTCTTTTACATATATGTTATTAATACTTTCCGAACTATAAGATTGGTCAAAGTACATTGGCTATGAATAGTTTGCTATTTTTTTTAAAACCAAAGTTTCATGAAAATGCTCAATATTTCTAATTTCCTATAAATTCAAAAATAATTTTGCAATTTTCTTCAAATCTTATTCTTAATTTTCTATTGGCTCAGCGAGCTCTGATGGGCATAATTTCCCTGGTGGAGAGCATTTTATTTTCGGTATTTATCAGTCCCTAACAATTCATTTTAAAATTAACAAAAAAAAACTAATTCTCTCAGTGGCTAGCCCGTCAATGAGTGCTCTAACACTGACACTATTATGCATGACTTTATTATTCTTCACACTACTTCTACTCTTCCCAATGTTGCAAGTCCCTTATGTTTGTAGGGGGAGGGAAAATCTCCGCAAATTGTTGAATAGAAAAACTCTACACATTGGCAAAGGTCCATGTGTGTGAGGCTTTCCACACAGTGAAAGCTCTACATAAGAAAAGCTCCACACACTTGTAACAGATAGCTCATTATGAATTATTTTCATTAACTATCCTTGTGACTTATTGCATAATTAGAATATAATAAACATCGTTGATTGTGCAAATATCCTTGCATGCAATACAAACTCTAATAAAGATGAACCATAACAATATCAAATGACAAAGGAAAATATTAGATCTATAAACCATTTGTTGGACAGGAAACCACCTGAATGTGGAGCTTATTGTAACAGAACACCATTGATGATTCCATTCTTATAAACTCCGATCGATATCAACAAAAATTTACCACATGAAGTCTCCAAATATTCAGGAATATACTCAATCGTAGGCTCTCGACTACTGATTAATTATGAAACATAATAACATACTCCACTACCAATTCATCTATGCTTGTGAAGGTTGTAGAATGTTACACTTTCAAATCCTTTACCTACTACTATATTTTCCAATTCAATCAAACTACAACAAAGCTATTTAAATATGCTTCTTTGTACTACCCAAAAGATAATCATGGAACCACCTACCATGGTCATTCCCTTTGCTTCTAAGCTTGCATTAAAATGATACCTAGATGGTGTATAGAACTCAACATCATTTCTCATCATTGATCCAATTATATTCTTATTTGTTTATTTGTAATATTCCCTTTTTCACGATATGGTCAAAATGGATGGAATCTACCCATGGTGTTTACTGTGGATTTGCCCATGGAATATACCCATGGTATTTTCATTTATTTTTCAAGGGAAAATAACAAAATAAAGTTTCTAGAGAGTCCATCAATTCTATCAAAGGGGATAGGAACTAGGCATTAGGATCATTCGGAGTTTGTCTATCTTATTATGTTTTGTTCAGAACTTGGTGGTGCTAGTTCTAATGTTGATCCCGAGATGAAAACCCTGTAGTGACATTTGAGTGGTGGATCCATTCAGGTTCCACAAGTGGGCTTCAGTGTCTTGTTTTTTTCTTGTATTGAGCAGCCATGCATGCCATCTATAAGGGTTCCAATCTTATTATATGGGCATGTGTTATTTTCTTTGGCTGATAATATAAATAAAGGGATGAAATTCTAGATCCCATCTGTGTTCTTGTTATTGTTGAAGGTTTACTTTAATAAAAAAACTAAAGTGTGCTGGATTTGTTAAATTTTCTAACGTTTGGGATATTGCAGTGGTATTAGAGTTGTGCATCCTTCCAGTCTGAGGATGTTTTTATTGCAAATCGAGGGTCAGAACTTAGAAGCAACTTGTCTTCAATGATTCTTCATAATCACCCTTGCTTGTAACTTGCCCAAATTCAGTGGTTTTCTCTAACTACCCTAGTTGGATGAATAATGTTATCTACATGAGATTTACTTGCTAGAGTTAACCTCTCTTATGGGAGATCAAAGAAAATGATCTTCTCAAGAGGCCAAGATATCCCTGCAGTAGAGGGTTCATGTTGTGTAATGAAAAGGATTGAGAAATCAAACCATTTGTTGAGAAGGGATTGAGTCACAGATCTCACCCAGATATGAATCAAGGAGAATTCAACATTAATAAGCAATAACCTTTGTTGTGAAGGATGAAAGAACACTATTCTGATTATAAAGGTGATGAATTAAGGGTTTATTCCCCTATGAAACATTTGAGGGCTAAGGATACCATCAAACTGCAGAGGCCACAAATCGTGAGATTGGAAGACTCCATTTGGATTGACTGATTGATCCAACGTTATCTACATATTGGTTATTGACTTGTCATTTCCCTCGGGGAGTGCAGAGTCAATCATGTTTCTCTAATAAAAAATATCTTACTCTGAAAGAAAAATAAATAAAAAAATAGTGAGGTTGGAGGACAATTGCATAATAATCAATGCTATGATATTCTCACGTGGAGGTTGGAGGCCGAAGAATATTTCTTGCTGGAGCACCTAAAGCCTTGGGGTTGTTCATACAGAGTGCAGGCAGAAAACAAAATAGAGAACATTAAGTCTTGGGGCTATACACCTATCTACCAATATTTCTAGGACATGAGGCCATCCATATCTAGCAACGTTAGGTCAAATAGTGAACCAATCCATTCATTTTTTGGGTGAAGCCATCATACTTTTTGACGATAGTTTTTTTATCATGTAAAGGCCACATAGTGTATATATGAATCAAAGATCATTTTAAATAGGAATTTAGATTGCATAGGCTGGAAGGGCATTCATTGATTTACACAGACATGAGAATTCATTGATTTATATAGTCATGAAGCATTAGAGGCAAGAGTTATTTCCGCCATTGTTAAGACCGAGCTATTCCATCTATTGCGAGAGCCTGAACAACTAGTGCATGAGTACTTAGTTGAGGGAGGTGGCCTTTGTCTGCATTATTTCAAAAGCGCGAGATCAAAATTGGACATGGAGCAGTTGGTGATTGAAGGTTGATTACAGCATGGGACTAGTCTTGGACCATGCTCGCAGTAAGCCCGAAAAGAGATTTGACTACGAGGTTAGGGCACAAGGCTAGGGAGTGTGGACATGCAAAAGAAAACGAAGGATGAGGAAACTAGGATCGTAGGCATAGCGATGAGAGGGATCGAGACCCAAGTGGGCACAGGCCATTCAGTGAACAATATTACAGTGGTATCCTGTGAATAGGCATTTATTATGTGACATCCTTGTTCTTGGTGGGAATTTTATAGCAAGAGGGGGTTGGAATCAAGTTTATATATAATTTCTTCCCGACAGATAATCAGTGGGACTAAAAACCTTCAATTATTCAACCAAAATAGAGCAAGTGCTTGAGATTCTTATTCTATTGAAGCCCACCCACATCATTATATTAGCAATTATAGCATCATGTATTGTATGGTGGGGTATTTCATTTTCTATTTTATGAAATTTGGTTATAGACTTATCTATGGACTACATATATTTGAACAGGCATGTGTTGGGTGTGGAGCTTGATTATCTTCTCTATTCAAAGGTAGCGCTGCATTGGACCCCAGTTCATAATGGGGCGGCAATGCCGCCTATAAAATATTCTCTGCACAGGGGCTCCAGGGGGGGGGGTGGCAGTTGCGACCTTTGGGAGCTCCCCCCTGGTGGGGGGATTGGGGGCAATGCCCCTGAAGCTAAGAATAGATGTAAAATTTGCCTTGTAAAATGTTGTAATTTTGTAGTCAATCTGGGTCGTTCATTAGGCAGAGATCTGATGGTAGAAGTTATGTTTGATTTTTTGTTTTTTGCCTTAGAAGGAAACCCCTCACTATATATGAGGGAATTGTATTGTGTCTATGTATTTTGAGTGAGGAAGTGTGAGGAGATTGAGAGCGAAGAGGGAATTACAACAGATCTACTGTAGGTTGTATCTCTTCAGTTTGCTGGATAATATAAAAAGAAGGACTAGTTGTTTCTCCGTGGACGTAGCCCAAACTGGGTGAACCACATATATCTGTGTCTCTCTTGTTTTATGTGTTTTTTTATTTTATATTTCTGCAATATTTTATGTGTTCCATTGCTCTATAATATATAATTTTCTAACAACTGGTATGAGAGTCGAAGGTCTATCTGGCTGATAAACTCGCAGGAGAGAAGGGTTCTTGGTTTGAGTGGGAGCAATGGCGGAAGATGGTAGGTTTAGGGTCAAAAAATTTAATGGCAAAAACTACCAGGTGTGGAAGATGCAGATGGAATATTATTTTTACTAGAGAGATTTGTACCAACCATTGAGCGGAAAGATAAAGAAGCTGACGAGTATGACAGAGACATACACAAAATAGGATATTCTCTACAGAAAAGCACTTGGAACAATACGGTTGTGCCTAGCGGCATCGGTAGCATTTAATATCTCAAAGGAAACAACAACAAAGGGTTTAATGTCGACATTGGCCAAACTATATGAAAAACCCTCGGCCTCAAATAAGGTAATTCTTATGAAGATCTTATTTAATATGAAGATGTCAGAAGGTGGATCTATTGTTGATCATTTAAATGATATTAATACAGCTACCAGTCAGTTAAGTTCTATAGGGGTAACTTTTGATGATGAAGTTAGGTCTCTTTTATTTCTGTGCTCATTGCCAGAAAGTTGGAATAGTTTAGTTATGGCCATTAGTATCTCTGTCTCTAGATCTAGTTCTTTAAAGTTTGATGATGTTGTTAGTGCAATCCTTAGCAAGGAAATGCGACGGAAAAGCTCTGGTGAGACATCAGGTAATGCTTTGACTGCAGAGACTAGGGGAAGAAAAATGGAAAGAGGAAAGAGCCCTGGATATCACAGTAAGTCAAGAAAAGCCAAATCCAAGTCCAGATCAGGGATAGTGTGTTGGAAATGTGGGAAGAAAGGACACCTAAAGAAAGACTGCAAGTCTCAAAAGGGAAAAGAAGGAGACACGCAACAAGAAACTAATCATGAAGCGAATGCAACAGGTGATGTGTTGCAAGATGCTTTGATTCTTTCATTAGAAAATATTATTGATGCCTGGGTGGTAGATTCAGGAGCTTCATTCCATGCCACACCTGATAGGAAACATTTTTATGATTAAGTTCAAGGAGATTTTGGACAGGTTCCATTGGGTGATGATAAACCTTGTAAAACCATTGGAATGGGTATAGTTTTCATAAAAAAGAAGAATGGAAATCAGTGGCTATTGAAGGAGGTAAGGCATGTTCTAGATCTGAAGAGAAATCTGATTTCAATAAGGCAGTTGGGAGGTGAAGGTTGCATAACTACTTTCACAGATAAAAACTGGAAGGCCGTTAAAGGATTCCTGGTAAAAGCGAAAGGAGGAAAGGTTGGTACATTGTATTTATGCAATGGTATTTCTAATTCTATTAATTCTTTAACCTCTATAGGAGAAGATATAGCATTGTGGAATCATAGGCTCAGGCACATGAGTGAGAAGGGGATGCAGATTCTTCACTCAAGAAATTTGTTGCAAAGTTTGAAGCATGTTGATTTAAAATTCTATAAGAATTTTGTTTATGGGAAACAGAAGAGAGTCAGATTCCTTAGAGTTGGGAAAGAAAAGAAGAGCGAAAAATTAGAGCTTATGAATACAGATGTATGGGGACATGCTCAGGTATCATCTCTTGGTGGCTCTCGTTATTATGTTACTTTTATTGATGATGTAACTAGAAAAACCTGGATTTATTATATTCAAAATAAATATGATGTATTTGATACTTTCAAGGAACAAAAATATTTGGTTGAAAATGAGATAGGAAAAAGGTTTAATTATCTCACATCAGACAATGGAGGTGAATATTGCAGCAAAGAGTTTGATAGGTATTATTCAGAGAATGGAATTTGTAGAGAGAAGACAGTATTAGGAACACCACAAGAAAATGGTGTATTAGAAAGGATGAATAGGGAAATCATGGAGCGTGCTGTAAGAATTTACAGGGTAAGTTCCTCAGACAGAACACCAAAAGGACACCGCTCACAAACAGATCACAGATCAATACACCAGTATTTTGACGTGGTTAAAACCCTCAGAGAGGGAAACAGTCCCCGGCCTGCGCCAACGTGGCTACTACAGGCAATTTATTAATAAAAGAATGAAAATTTACATAAGCTTCTCTCATGCACGGTTAACCTACAAATGACCCTCCATGCGCTTTAAATAGAATTCATGGACCTATCGGGTGTCAAGCCACGGATCAAGTGTCGGTAATACCGAGGAGAGAATGAACCGTCGGATCACTACATATCGTGACCGTCAGATTGTAACTTACAAATGTACATAGTAAAG